>JBAMYA010077885.1:0-23878 GCA_037176975.1 Arrhamphus sclerolepis | reverse complement strand
GGCAGGTCTGCAAGTGCTCCAGACAACATTGGAAAAAGTAATTCAGACAAGTAATAGCTTTTCTCCCATTTTACTTTCTGCACTTATGATGTATCTATCTTCTACATGCAACGCGCAACCTTTTCTTACCTTTGAAATAAGTATTATATATGGGTGTCAGAGTGCAGCAGGGCTGTTGCCGTGCTATGCCTAAAAGAAATTTAGGCCCTGCAAGTATTACAATACATTAGATGAGAATAAACATTAACTTGTTTCCTCATTCCCTCCTTAAGCACCAGATGCAAATGAAGTTGTTGCTGACAAACACTCAGTGGTGGCAAGTGGATTCAATAATAATGAAGCTTTGAATACCATGGAAATTCCCTCTCATGGGGATGCAGATGACAGTGCACCACAGCAGCAACTTGAAGTAGATCAAAATTCAACTGAAGTAGAGACCTCTAACAGTGTCACAGAAATGAATACAGCTGTCAAAAATTCTAGCCATCAAGAGAAATCTGTTAGAGGCAGAAGAGGAAAAAAGGTGGAATCCAAAGAAGCATCAGAGCTTTCTGAACAACATGTTGCCAATTTCCCAGTCAGAGGAAGAAGAGGGAAAGATACTGAAGTCATGGCACCACCTGCCGTAAGAAACACACGGGGCAGAAATGTGGGGAAGACTGAGATCAGAAGTGTTGAGGCCACAGTGGAAGAAAGTGCTCCTAAGCCTTCAAAAGTTGCTGTTAAGCCAAAAAGGGGAAGAAATGCCAAAAAAGCCCCAGACAGTGAAGCTGAAATGGTCCAGGAGGTTGGAACTGAAATTGAAATGGCTCCAGAACCTGAGAGTGAACAGAGCCCCCCGGCAGATGTTGAGCACAAAGCAAATGGGCGCACAGTGTCTGTGGAGAAGCCTAAACGAGTGAGAAAAGCTAAACAACCTGAACAATCACAGCAGCAAGATGTGCCATGCCCTCAACCTGAAGATGTTCCACAAGCTGACATCAGAAAAGGTAAGTCATCCCTCTCTGTCATCCTTATGTTAACTTTAACAAAAGTCAGTAAAAACTATTGACCCTGTACAATACATCTGCAAGTGGGAAGATTCCCACTCTCATGTGGAATGTTTATTGTGTATCATTAATCAAAGCAAAAACATGGGACAATTTTGGTCGTCTTTGACGGTTTCAAACTTATTTATTCCTGGTAAATTGGAGCAAATTTGTCTTAAGCTTCTTTATTTGATAGTGCAGTGCATTCAGACTGCCTGTAAATCATTTCTTTTAATCTATTTTATGCAGACGCCAGTTGTGACCAGCCCAAGGCGTTGCCAGGTGAAACTAACGGAAATGAATCTTCAGAAGCTGACAAAACTGTCCATCAGACAGCCGAAGCTGAGAATTTACCAGCTGTAGTTCCGAAGAAACCTTTGAGAGGCAGACGGGTGAAAATGGTTGAATCTAAAGAAACTGATGATAAACAGGAAGCTGCAGATGTCATTGATGAGCCTGTTGTTGCTCCAGTGAGAGGAAGAAGAGGGAAGAAAATAGAAGCTGCAGCACCCCCTGCTGTTAAACCAACAAGAACCAGAAAAGCAAAATCTCAGGAAACCACACCAGATCAACCAGCATGTGAGACATCACTGATAACCGAGATTTCCACTGAGACTGTGGCGCTCCAAGCTCCTCTTATAAATACCAGTCAAGAGAAAAACGATTCTGCGCCCCAGGCGGAAGAAGTCTCAAAGTCACTCAGAGGGAGAAGAAACAAACCGACATCTGTTGAGTCCACTCGGCACCAGGTAGAGAAAACTGAAGCAGTGAGCAGTGACCAAAGTGTGGCAAATACTCAACCTGAACCTCAAGAGCCTATTCCTGCTGCTGTTGGAAAACCCAAGAGAGGAAGAAAGACAAAACCTGATACTGTTGAACAAAATGAAGTGATAGATGAAACCAGTTTAGCTGTGGAGACCAAGCAAGAGTCTCAGCCCCGAGCAAGAGCAAAGAGGGGAAGAAATGCCAAACTAGAAGAGGAAGAAAAGTTGGGTGATGTTGAGACTAACTCCCAGGAGCCTGTTAAGAAATTAAGGAAAAAAAGAAAACCTGAGCAAGATCATGTAGAAGTTCAAAGCATAGAAATTATTGCTCCAGAAAAGGCAGAAACTGAATTGGTGCCAGTAAATGACCAGGTTGGTGTGGCTGCAAAGCCCAAAAGAGGAGGGCGTAAAGCAAAACCAGACACTGATAATTTACCTGCAGTTGCTGCTGAGCCCAAAGAGGCTCTCTCTGGTGCTACAGCCAAACCCAAACAAGGCAGGAGAGGAAGACAAGTTACTCAGGAAGCTGCCACTACTGAAAATACAGAATGCAATCTGGTTATTGAAGAGCAAAAGAAATCAGAGCCATCTGTTGAAAACATTAAACCTAGCAGGGCAAAAGGATTGAAAACATCAGTGAAAAATGACATTTCACAAGCCGTTCCAGCCAAACGATCACGTCGAGGTGCAACTCTTTCTCTTGAGACACCTGAAGAGACCACAGCACTGGTAGCAGAGTCTGCTCCAGCACCAGTTAAAGCAGCAAAAGGGAGACCAGCAGGGAAGCCCACAGCACCTGACGATATGGTGTCCAGTGATCAGACAAATCTGTCTGAAGATTTAAGCAAGACTACTACTGAAGAAATGAAGAGGTCCAAAAGATCTGTCAAGTGGAAATTAGATGTTGAAGTCTTTGATATTCCAAAGGAAACTCCTGTGAAACCCGTTCGAGGGAGGAAATCAAAACCTACCAACAAAGTTGATCCTAAAAATGTGTCAAAGGATGCCAACAAAACTGAAGAGGAGGATCTCTCAGATAAAGTTGCTAAAGCTCAGCCCGTCAAGAGGGGCAGGCGAGGAGCCAAGGATGCTGATGTGACAGCAGAATCTACAAGTACAGGAGACCTGAAAAATGCTAAAGATGAACCACAGCCAAAAACCCGACGAGGAAGATCGGCAAAGAAATAGATGATTTGTATATGTTGTTTAATCCTAATTACGGTTTTTGCTTACTCCTTTTATACTCGCCATGTTTCAGGTTTTAGGGCATTGTAGGTAATAGTTTTGACTGAAATCAAAGCACTGCTTTTTTAAAAACAGTTCAGCAGGGATTTATTTTTGTCTTAAGGTGTTTTTGTTTTGTTTTTTTCTTTCCTTTTGGTACATATTTTGTGGTATTCTGATTATACAAATATTTTACAGTGTAGAGGAACAAAATCCGTATTAAATTTTTTACAACACTGGAGAGATTTGTGATTATTTATCAACATTTACATCTTTTGGGCTTAAAAGTCTTTTGATTAACTTTAAGACACCTTCAAGCTGAAAGAGTCCGGCTTATATTTATCCTGTGTGCATTCTTATGTTACATCCTATATTCACATTCAGTGAAAACAAAAGACTGATAATGCATCTATTGTGTAATATTTTATGAATCTATTCTGGTAAAAGGTTAGTTTGAAAATTGGGGTTTTACGTGGAGGACGTGATGGGGTAGCAATTATAATAATTATACCCATTTTACAAGCTATTATTTCGATATGTATAAAAGGGGAAAATGTAAAGGAATAAAAATGTTAATTCTAATTTACTGTATTTTCTGGCTGTAACCGCCTATCAAATTTGAAGAAAACACTAAAATGTCAGAAAAATTACAAAATACGGTAAAGTGGAACGACTTAAGGAAAACACGAGACGAACCCGGACACATTTGGAGGCGGACTGAGCACAAACGCAGTACCGACGCTGGAGGGAGATTTGAGAGGCTTGCGCACGGTTCACGTCCTCAAACTTTGCTAAAGACTTGTAGACTTTTGTTTCGTTTCCTGCAATATCAACTAATACCTTAAGTTTTTCATTACAATGCAATCAGACAGCGACATACAAACGACTCCTAGAGGGTTTCACTGCACTCTGTGTAATGTCAACTTACCGAACAGTAAGTAACGCAAGCTAATGTTGCCACGCGCTTCAAGCATATTTAAATTTCTGCTGTTTTTCTTTAAAAGTATCTGGTTTAACTTACAAAGCATAGCATCTTTATATTGACGCTCACACAAGTTAGTAATGCAACTCCGATTTCCATAGAAAGTTGGGATGCTTTGTAAAATGTCAACAGAAGCGACGCGGTGTTTTGCAAATTTCACAAATCCGTAGTATTTAAACCACAACAGAAGACAAGAAATATCAAGTGCTGAAAGTGATGCCTTTTTATTTTTTACCATTTAATGAAAAACAGCATAACTCAAAACAAAAGTGCACGGACAATAAAAGTCTGGGGAAAATACCTTAAGGATAATTGTACCAACAGGTTATTCGAATTATGTGGTATAAAATAGCATCTTAGAGGCACAGTCTCAAAAGTAAAGGTGAGTAGAGGTTCTTTATAAATTGTACAACAGTTACAGAATAGTATTAAACTGCAAACAAAACAATAAAACAGGTCAAACCTGAAAATCATAATTGGATATAAATGATCTCTGCATCTCTGGATTACTGCATGGGCACTAGGAGCACTTCTGGAGGAAGACCGTTGGTTGTGCCGTCCTCAAATGTAGATTTAAACTCTGTCATTCAAAGAGGAAGTAATATGTAAACATGACCCAGAAATGCTATCTTCCTGTGGCAAAGCTCATAAAATTGATGGAATTGTTCTGTGGTCAGATTAATCAAAATTTGAAATTCTTAATGAAAATCATGGACACCTCCCTGAACTAGAGAGGACAATGGTTCATCTGACTTGTTATCAGCACTCAGTTCAATATGTGCAGAGGTACATTAGTACTTGGATGACCTCCACAGCTGGAAAAGTAAAATCAATAGTGAAAGGTATAAACAGATTTTAGAGCAACATATGCTGCCATCCAGGCATCTTTTTCAGGGAAGGACGTATCATTCAGCATGCAAAACATTAAACTCTTCTACTACATGGCTTTGTAGTAGAAGGATTTGGGCACTGAAGTCTTCTGCCTGCTGTCCTGGCCTTTTACTAACTGAAATTTGAGTTTATGAGATTTGCAGATCATTGAGTTCTGTTTTCATTTGCATTTTACACAGCAGCTTCTTTGGAATTTGATTGCACTTAAAGATCAGTTTTAGATCTGCTCGTTACTCAGCTGCACAGTACTAATACGTCGGCTGCATTACTTTGCTGCTCAGCATTGAATGTAGCAATGCTTAAGTGTTACTGAAATATTTTCACATTACATACGGTATGTTTACATTTTAAAAATCCACTGTATTATTTATTGATTTTATTGAATGGCTTTCAGCGGCAAGCTTGGATCAGCATGTGAAGGGGAGAAAACATAAAACACTGAGCACTGTGCGGTCCACCAGGAAGACCCAGGAGGAGCACAGTGTGTTTGTCAGTGGCATCACACCTGAAATCTCTCAGACCGACATAGCTGAGTACTTCCAGCAGTTCGGGAATGTCACAGACGTCATCATGGATAAAGATAAGGTCAGATAGTTGCACGCTGAGATATATCTTGCTGTTTTAATTTGTTCAGTTTTTTCAAAGGATTCAGAAAGCAACTGATGAATTGATTGTCTACATTTGCAGGGCGTGTTTGCCATCGTGCAGTTCAGTGAGGTTGATGGCACAGAAGCAGCTCTGTCGTGTGTCGAGCACCAGATGAAAGGACTAAAGTTGCGTGTCAAACCTCGGGAAAAGAAGGAATTCAAACTGATCCCCAAGAGAAAGAATGACCCACAGAGTCTTCAACAAGTTCTTGATCGCCTAAAACCTCACCTGTGTCAGCTGGCATCTGTAAGCAAAACTATTTTGATCATTTACATTGTCTGGAAGCAGCACATATGTACCAACAGAAACCATATACGTTGTTTAACAAGTGTGCTTTTGGACTGTTTTATTTTTTATATTGTTGTCAGGTATAAAAACACAAGCTTGTGTTTGTTTTTAAGGTGTCTTGTTGATGTTTTTTTCCTTTGTTCCCCCCAGGTGGATGCACAGATGACGTATGTAGTTGAGCGATTTCAGCTGGGGGAGAATGAAAAGAAAGCCCGTGGCTTGCTGGTTCAACTCCTGCAAGAGGTTTTTGTGGAATTTTTTCCAGGTGACACCTCCCTAAAACATAAATTGTAAAATGTCTTATGGGATGATGGTGAAGGAAAGCGCAGTCAGCGGTTTCTCTTTTAACACTATATTTCCATGGGTTACAGATAGCCAGATTATGCCATTTGGTTCATCTGTCAACACCTTTGGTATCCACTCATGTGACTTGGACCTTTTCCTGGACCTTGAAAACACCAAGGTGTTCCAAGCCCGGGCCAAGTCCACCACAGAACAGGTCTAACATTTTTACACATACAAGGTTTATTAATAGCCAAAAGTAATATATTGGATCCCCACACCCAGGCAAAAATATATGACTTCAGTGAGAGCCCTCTGTGTATTGAATCCACTTCCTTTTCTCTGCCTTCAGGCAGGTGAAGGTATGTCAGATGATTGCCACTCGGAGGACTCCATCCTGTCAGATATTGACCTTTCCACAGCCTCTCCAGCTGAGGTTCTGGAACTTGTGGCAACCATCATGAAACGCTGTGTCCCCAGTGTGCACAAAGTCCACGTGGTCAGCACTGCTCGTCTCCCTGTCGTCAAGTTCCATCACCGTGAGCTAAACCTGCAGGGAGACATCACAATTAACAATAGGTTGGTTAATTAACTTTTGGATTATTTCAGCACTGTAGCATCAAGCATTTTGTGACAGGTGTTTTCTCCTGTACATTGAGCAAATTACTGCAAACCTTCTCCCTTTTTGTATCTCTCACAAGACTCGGAGTAAGGAACACCAGATTTCTCCAACTGTGTTCAGGTATAGAGGACAGACTGAGGCCTCTAGTGTACAGTATCCGCTACTGGGCCAAGCAGAAGCAGCTTGCTGGTAGGATTTAAAGATTTTAAAACATAGAATGTGTCCGATGTGGTTAGTTGTGCATTTTGACAGTTATTTCATTCAATGATCAGCAGATGTCACTAGAACTACACTCTCCCACTTCAACCAAAGAAGCTGGATGGATTTTTCCACCTTGTCTGGGAAGCTTTAGTTATAACAAAGACAATAATTTACAGCTCCTTTTGCAAAATGGTCAGTTTTTTGTCATTAAATTAAGTTTTAGCATTTGCTTCGTAAAATTACACATAAATTGTCTTTATTGCTGAGCCATATGCCACCTGTTTTCCATTGAACTATATCTTTAACAAGGATGAGTCACCTTTTTATCAATGAGTGTGATGGAATTAATGACTCGATTTAATCCAAAAAAAATAAGGTCATAAAGCAACAGATTATTGTGTGCAGCATTTTCTGATGTGTAATGGCTTCATTAAGACAATTGTAGTGACACTTAGACGACAGTAGTCACTTCCATCCTAAAGCTTATCAAAAAAAAAGTAACAAGAAACCTCTTTTTATCACAAATGTACCAAAATCTGGGTGTAATGAACTCTACAAACCACTCCAAAACCTTTTTTAAAATCAATCTAGTGCAGTTGGGAAACAGTCCACACTCCGCAACAAGTACCCTCTACAACACCACAAACCTTATGACTGTGAATCCAATTGCGTTGTCATTTTGTGATTACAGCTTCTTCCTGTCATCAACCTGTGACCCCATAGGTAATCCCTGTGGTGCTGGTCCCCTTCTCAACAACTATGCTCTGACATTGATGGTAATCTTCTACCTTCAAAACTGTGAGCCTCCAGTCCTCCCCACTGTGGACCAGCTGAAAGACATGGCCTGTAAGAGCTGCTTTGTTCCAATCTGTGCAGACATTTTCCGATTTATATGCTTTTCTTCATCTGTGAGGTCTGTTCATGCATGTGTCCAGAGTTGAACAATCTCTGAACTGCAATTATTTGTCAATTTCTCATCCCAGCCTGCTGAATTCTTATAGTTCATGTGGAGAAAATGTAATGAATGGTATAAAGAATATCACTAAAATTCAAGTCTAAGAGTGAGGGTTTGGCAGAATATTGACAGTCTCTGTTGTGTTTAATTTCACAAGGTCATGCAATGGAAATTAAACACAATTGGTTTATATTTTATTCATTCATTTTTGTAAAACAGTATAAAAACTGTTATAGGCTTCCTGTGATTCAATCTAAAAATTGATTGACTAAGGTGAAAGTAAAGGTTGCAGAAGGCGTGCTATTATTTGTATGCCGGGTAGGACAGTAGCAAGATTGAGTTATGCAGGTCGCAGCGGAGAGATGGAGACGGGAAGGACAGACAGCAGATTAGTGTGATTAAGGACAGAGATGAAAATGTTTTTGATGGGTGCCGGAGGTGTAATGGGACGATTGAAAGCACTTTGAAGAGTTGGTGAAAGAGGAAAATGAATGAGAATGAAGAGGTGACCGTTGTGGACCAGGAGGTAGCAAAGATTAGTAAGGCGGAGGGGGAACGAAGAATGGAAAAGCAGGTTCTAGTGATATACTGTACCCAGGAAGGTGTGGAAGTGTCCAGGAGAGGTGGCAGCGGAGTTTTTAACTAAAACGTTCAACAGGACCTTGGAGAGAGAGAGAGAGAGAGAGAGAGAGAGAGAGAGAGAGGATGCCTGAGAGCTGGAGAAGTCGTATGTGGTGCTGAAGGTTGCCACAGCAAGACAGAATACATGTATGTGAATGAGATGAAGCCAACAGTGAGGCTACAGGGAGAAGAGAGAAACTCTGGAAAATTGGAGGTTCAGATGTTGAGGTTCTCCTTTGGTGTGACAATTTGCTATGATGACCCCTGAAGGGTACAGCCAAAAGGAAAAGAAGATTCTCTTCCATCACTTGTATTAGTTTTAAATGGGCAAAACTGGTCTGTGAATTGTATTTTGCTCCCCACTGTTGCCTGGTCTATATTTCAAGTGGTTTTAACAAACAAAAGTGGAGAAAAACAAAAGTACAGCTAGCAAACAATGGAAATACAAAGTCTATACGTTCTTGTTAAAATGGAGGGTAAATTCATGCAGGTTTTATTCTTCTCTGCAGGCGAGGAGGAAGAGTGTGAGATTGAGGGCTGGAACTGCACTTTCCCCAGTCAACCCATTTCTGTGCTCCCCAGCAAGAACACTCAGAACCTCTGTGAGTATAAAAAAAAAAAAATTTTTTCTCATGAAACCGCCATTTGACTTAAAGAAAGCTCTTCATAACATATCCAAATGTCTTTTTGCATTCATGATTTCTCTTTGTCCAGGCTCTCTGCTTGCTGGCTTCTTCTCCTACTATGCAAAATTTGATTTTGCCAGTTCTGTCATATCCCTTAGAGAGGGGCGTGCACTTCCAGTCACAGATTTCCTCAGTATGACAAAGGAGGAAGAGATGATGCAAGAGGAGCAGCAAAGTAAGGCCCATCACCACCAACCCAAACTGGGCCCCATTAATCTCTTGGATCCTTTTGAGCTCTCTCACAACGTTGCTGGAAATCTGAACGAGCGCTCTCAGAGCAGATTCCAGAGGGAGTGCAAGGAGGCTGAGAAGTACTGCCGCAGCCTGCAGTACCAGCGCAAGTCCACTAAAGGGAAGTCATGGGGATTGTTGCGCTTATTTACCCCTCAAGGGGAAACCAAAAATACTAAACCAGAGCAGCTGATCATCAGCATCCCCTTCAAATCAGCATCTCTCCCCGAGGCACTGCGCAGCGAGTTGCAAAAGGCAGGAGATGGTTTCCGGCAGCTGTGGTTCCAGAGGGTTTGCTCTGCTGTGGAGGAAGTATTGAAAACTGTTCTCAAGTGTCACCTTGCTGCATCCACAGATGCTGTGTTTGGTGAGGATTTGACTGTTGCTGCCGAGGACATGGAAACGACATTGTCTTCTCTCACATCATCAGTAAATGACAGCTTTGAGTACGCTGAATCTAAGAACGAAACTAGCCCCGAGGGAGCATTTGTCGTTGGCGCTAAGAGGCCAATGTCTTCTGACAGCGATACTTCAGCGTCACCTCAAGGCAAGAAGCCAAGAATGAGAAAGCCTGAATTCCCTCCGTGGATCTGTGAGCAGAAGCACATAGTGTGGGCAGGCAGGAGAAAAGTGAGAAGGGAGCTCATCAAAGATACAGACTCCAGGCCCGAGGGCAGCTGCATGGAGTTGGAGTCTCAGGTCACAGCTTACATCATTGAAAAAGAGCCAGAACTCAAAGAGCCTTTAGAGTTCAAAGTTCAGCCCCGGATGATGGGCGGGACAGAAAACACAAGGGCCATGCTCAGGTTTGAGCCAGGCAGTGATAAAACTGGAGCTTTTAATGACTTCTTTCATTTTCTGGAAGTGTTTTTACCAAAGATGGTCGATACGCTCCTAGAGACAGAAGTGGGTATCGCTTAAGCCATTATAAAGGTATTACAGAGGTTTTGTTTGAAAAAGCCTTCTAAAACCTGAAACTGCTCTGGAAAACTTTAGTCTATTAAACAGTTAATTTCTTAGTCTCGGAAGAAACTAGAACCATGGAATTAAAAAAAACATTTGAGAGGTTAAGCCTTCTGCTTTCATTGTAAATTACTGACTTTTCCTACGTTAATGTTTTTCTTTTTTATTAATTACTCAGTTTGATTATAATGATCATTGTGAACAGTTGACAGTGGGTTAAAATGAGACTTGGGATCCTAGAAAAGGAAACTGATAATGTCACATAAAATGAAAGCTTTTTTTGTTGGTTTATATTCACTTACCCATGTGTCATGTTTTAAGTTTTGAACTTAAATCTAGTTTGTAATTGTTTTTCGTGTATACTGTACTTATTAGTTCATGTTTTACGCTTGATTTTTGGACGTTTCTGTTACAAAAAGAAACCTTTGTAATTAATAAAAGTGGGTGCAGTTGGAAAATTGATAAAAAGCTTCCCTAAGCCTGTACATCAAGATTGTATGTGCATTTTCATTGTTCAGGGAAATACTTTCACATAAAAGAAAAAGAGAATGTGGCTGTAACTCAACTCACTTCATGGCCTTCCTGAAAGAGTTTTTATTCAGTCAGGTCTGCTGGTATGACTGTGACTAATGAGAGTAATTACTCGGACGGGCAGTTTGCTTTATTACAGCAGGACAAGCTGGAGCTGAGCGATGCACAGGGCTCCCTGGTGCTGATTAACAACATTCATCTCAGCTTTTAGAGGGAAATGCTCAAGGCGGACTGTTTGAACAGGACTTTAGCGATGACTGGTGATAAAGTTGAGATGGGTATCCTGCATGTCTATTTTATATTTGTCATAAAACTGATAAATCAGCATTATTAACCAGGCTACTAGAAATTTTAGTTTTCCTGTAGCAGCTCCACAGGTTTTTGCATTTTGCCACCTTACATTAATGGCATAAGTTATGTTTTGACAAAAAAATTTTTTTTTTTTTTTGCCTTAATCAGCTCTTCGTGTTGCCAACCACCTCTGGTAAGATTACCTATATCCTCAGTTTATGTGTTTATGCCCCTGTAGTATAATGGCCTATGTCAAGAGTGTGAATTAGGCCATTTTATTTTGCCCAAGTCACAAGATAGTGTGACTTAGGCAATTTTATAAGCTTTTCAACATGGTGGCTACTATCAAGCAACTGAAGTTAATGCTATAATGCATGGTATGACAACTCACCAAAATACAGACTGAACTATAAATGTTTTGTAATTATTTAGTCAGGATTTTATGACCGTGTGGATCAAAGTGTTAAAATATTTTCCCTTTTTGGTAGGCGATGCACTTGACGATTCTGACACCCATCAGGCCCCATCCAATGACAATAAGACCGTCTTTAAAAGATGCAGTTACAGCTTTACTCAAATTAATTCAATACTTTTTTGTTTCCCTCAAAGCCCTACACTCAATAACCTAATTGACAATGTAAAAAAAAGAAGAGATTTTTGCAAATGTATTTTAAATTAAAAAAGAAGAGCTAAGAAATCTCATGTATAGCAATATTCACAGCCTCTGCTATGAAGCTGAAATTGCATTCAGGTTCATGATGTTTCTGCTGATCATCCTTGAGACGTTACTACAGCTTGGTGTCCACCTGTGGTCAATTCAGCTGATTAACCCTGATCTGGAAAGGCGCAACTGTCTATATAAGGCCCCACAAACCAAGCATGAAGTCAAAGGAATTGTCTGTAGACGTCCCAGGCAGGATTGTCTGAAGGTACAAATCTGGAGAAGGTCCAGAAACATTTCTGCTTTATGGTGGAAATGTGGCCAGACAGAAGCCAGTCCTTAGTAAAGGTCACATGGCAACCCACCCAAAGATTGAACTCTGGCATGAATGCCAGATGTCATGTTTGGAGGAAACCAGGCACCACTCATCAGGTGGCCAACACCATCCTTACAGTGAAGCATGGTAGTGGAAGCATCATGCTGTAGGGATGTTTTTCAGGAATTGGGAGACTAGTCAGGATAGAGGAAAAGATGATTACAGCAAGGTAGCAACATCATGGATGAAAACCTCCTCCAGAGCACTCTGGACCTCAGACTGGACATCTTTCAGCAGGACAATGACCCCAAGATATCAAAAGGAGAGGCTTCAGGACAACAGCCCAGACTGGAATCCAATTGAACATCTCTGGAGGGGTCTGAAAATGGCTGTGCACTGATGCTTCTCATCCAACCTGATGGAGCTGGAGAGGTTGTGTGCAGAGGAATGGACCAAACTGCCTAAAGATGGGTATGACATCTGGTGGATCATGTTGAAGACAACCGGAGGCTGGAAATGAAAGGAGCATCAATAAAGTACACTGATGGGCATGGAATGTATTTTTATTTATTTATTTTTCTTAAAACAAATTCTCAGAAATGTCAAAAAAAACATACAAACAAAAACACTTTTTTTTTCATGTTGTAAATATGGAGTGTTGTATAGTTTTGAGGGAAAAAATGTAATTGTAATTGTAAAATTGAGCATAGACTAAACAATACCACCCAAAGAAAAAGACATAAACACCTCAGTCCAAGAACATGGACGCAAAATGGATTCAAGGAGAAATGTCTCAAAGAAACCTCAAAGATTAGGAGCAAAGATGGCAAAGAAATAGGTGTTAAGGTTGTCAGTTCTCCCTGTAACTCAAAGTTCTGTCATCAAAACACAACTGGAGACTCCCAATCCATTACAAAAGAACGACAAGTTGATATTTCAGAAAATTTGGTTAATGAACACCTGGGGAAAATGTTGGTTACACACCACAGCTTTAGTCACAAAGCTTGACATGAAGCAAAATAAAGTTGTGGGGTACTAAAAACACAGTTTATTTTGGCGCAGGTCAAATTCAAAATCACATAAACCACAAAGGCATGTTTCATAATTTAATCCTCTTATTTTACAAAATTCAATCACAGCATTGTTGGTATGCCAATAGTCATCTGTTACCATAACCTTTTAGCGTGAAATAATTTAAGGATAACATATGCTCTCTATTTAAGTTTTTTCTGTTTTCTAAAAAACTTGACAATATGATTTATGCCATTACTTTAAGAAGGTGACGATTTGTAGGTTTGAGTGAATTTTCCTTGAGCCTTTCTGTAAATTGGAAATGCTGATAAATCTTTGAGGTTCTTTGGTGAAATCCTCTAAAACCAGTGACACGGAAAGATCTGAACTGTTGGAAGGTTTGTCACCCAGTTTGACACACATCCTTATTACAGTTGAGTTTTTTTTTTTTATAGCTGATGAACATTTTGGCTAGAGCTAACTTCATGTGCAAACAGATCATGTACCAGTTTGGTCCAGAAGTACTTGGACAATGGCAGCATTTTTATGATTTCATCTTTATAAAGCAGCACAATGGATTTGAAATGAAACAAGCTGTGATCTGCTTTAACTGAAGGAAGTTTTTGTAAAACGATGAAATTTAACATTCATGAATTAGAATTACAACTGAGGGAAAATAAATTAATTCATCAGACAAGGTCCATTTCCTGGTTATTTTAACACAAATGATGCAGATATCTGGAGCTGAGTTGGCATTTTGGAGCTGTTGGGTGGAGAAGGCCAGAACAAGATAAACCTATAAGACAGAAAAAAAACAACCTCCAGTGAGGCCATATTTACGGTTTGGTAAACTCTTAAAAACAAAAGACATTCCTGAAGAGCTCAACAAACATCAACAGGCCGGGAAGACCACAAAAGACAGTTGAAGTGGATGATTGCAGAATCTTTCTTCTCAGAGAAGCAAACAGCAGAGCAACAGAAGTCAATACTTTTCTGGAGAAGGTAGACGTATCATTGTTGAAATCTACAATCAAGTAACAGCAGAAGGTTTGCAACAAGGTGGAACCTTGCTGACAGAAGTAAGAAGTTTAACTCAGGTGTATGCTAGAAAACTGGAAAACTAAGAGGACTGAGCTTCACAGTGCAGATGGATAAAGATCCATTAAGAAAGAAATTTCAAAAATTTTTGAAGGTGAAGAAATGGAATATTCTTCAATGGCCATGTCAGTCACCTGATCTCAACCCACTGCAGCATGGTTTTCAGTGAGTGAACGTTAACATACAGGCAGAAGTGGACACAAGCAAGAAGCAACAGAAGGTGGCTGCAGGGAAGCCCTGGGAAAACCTGTCTTGGTAGGAAACCCAGTTCTTGGTGATATCCATGGGTCAAGATGTCAAAAGTTATGGATACATTTGCCATTGTCACCTTAAAAATGGTTGTTCTATCTTTAAAAAAAAAAATGTAATTCCTAAATGGCAAATGTCATGTGTTTGCGACAGCTCTTGATGGCAGCTGAAAGTCTACATTTTGATCACATCTTGTTTTATTTCAAATCTTTTGTGCTGTTGTATAAAAACAAAATCACAAAAACAAAAAACTGTCATTGTCCAAATACGTATGGAACTGTTGTCTTCTTGTGACTGAAACCGTGTTATTTGTGTTTCTGATATTTGGTGGGACATGACTTGAACATCAGCCATCGTGTCTTATCAAGGTTATATCACCTTCCAGTTGCTTTTCAAAGGTGTGCCTGATATATGACCACTCACACACACCTCTAAGCCTGGGAATTAGAGTGATTGATTTCTAAACTCGAGCTGTGCTTGCTGCTGGCCAAAAACAAGTAAGCAATCATTTGGTGAGCTACTTTTCTCTACTTTCATCTCACCGAGGAATGCAATCTGTTGGAAAATGTGTATTAAAAGGAGCAGCAGCATGCGCAGACATGGATAATAATGAAAGTTATCGGTTACTGATGATCTACTGCCTGCATTTGCTCTAAGTAGGATTAGAAATTACTGCATTTATGTGCCATTTCTCTGTGAAGCCTGTTCATTTTGAGTCCTCCATGTTTTATATCATTTGTGAGCACTGGGGAAAAATGCAAAAACCCCAATAGATGTAAAATTTGCACAGGCTTTGGGAAATATCTGTTTAAGGTCTGCCGTGAAGGGTGGCGACGCATTTTTGTGCTGTGACATGCTCTGCATTTATGACACAAGGATTCATCAACCACGATGTGCAACCTGACACCAAGCATAAACTATATGCCATGATGATCATTACCGATTCTAAGGGGATCATTTTGTTAACAAAGTAGAACATTAACTTCCTAAATCTGTTTTAAATTTGAAAGCTGAAATATAGTATATCATCCACCTCTTTCAAGCAATTCAATCTCTCTGTCATCATCCATCTGTTACCTGAGTCAGCCTACTCAAAAATACATCAGTTGGTGGGATGTTGCTGTAATTGGTCAGCTCTGCTTTCCAAAAAAGAAAAGACAAAGTGAATTTGCCGTTGGCAGAGTAGCTTCACTCCTGTGGGATCAAAAAGGCAACCAAATGAAATGAGGCAACAGTGTTGAATAAAGCAAATGAAAGCTGACTTGTGGATCTGTAGTTTGGGACTAACAAGTGTGCGTCTGTTTATGGTGTAGTCACCACCAGAAAGGGCCGAACGTCAGTAACATGGAAGGAATATGTGTTTATATAAGGGTATGAACTTATATGTTCCATTTATGTAATCAAGAATTAAGCCACTGTCGTGGTGGACAGCAATCAGCCCCTCATTTCGTCTCCTGAGCTGTGCAAACAGACCTGGCTACATGAAAAGCACTCTGTTTATATTAGTTGCTCCCCCACTTTGGAGATAAGGCTGGATAAAAGTGCATAATCATTTCCCCCCTTTTTGCCTCTGATGGCAGGAAGTGGCCAGACATTCTCCTGGGAGATGGCTCTGACACTCGAATGGACTTCTGTGCATGTGTGTAAACATAACCTTCCTATCTGGACATGGCAGCATGTGTGGTGTAAATGTAAATGGAGGTGGTTTTGGAGAAAAGCTTTTAAAGCTGTAGCTACTCTTGTGAAGTACAGGTGGATGCATACAGTAAGTAGCTTCGCACCAGCAGAATTTGACTTACCAGTTATTCCCCTCTGCTAAAAGTGTTATGTAAATTGTCTTTGTGTTGTCTAATACGGTTACAGACATCTGCAGCACCACTGTTCTAGGAAAAGCTGATAAAACTGAACAAGATGAAATCAGTGACCTCCTACTGGTGTTATCATCTGAGCCTTGATGGCAACTCAAACAGTCTTCTCTATGTGGGAGCCCAAGAGTCTCCTCTGGAGTGCATTAACTGGGGTTTATTGGACTGTGACAACTTAAACTACATGTCTCTTATCAGAGGACTGATAGGTTTTCATTGTTTACCTCTAAACACTGGAGCGGGCTAATGACTTTGTCTTGTGCATATTGTTGTTTCTTGCCATTTACTTTTATGGGCTGCAGAACAATGCAAAGAGGTTGCTGTTGTAGAATTAACCAAGTGTTCATGATAGCTACTGTTAACTGGTGATGCTTACGACAAAGAGGACAAATATCAGTTTCCTTTATCGCGGCAAAGCATGACATAATTTCTTTTTTATCTGATATGTTCCTACTCCTTTTTCTTACTTTTTTTTGTTGCATGGCATGTGTTTTTGTTATCTTTTTATTTTTTATGGAGGAAGAAAAAGAAAAACAAAACAAAAAAGAAATAAAAAAAAAACTAACTCACTAACTAACTAAACCTTAAAAAAGAGATTCCCTTAAAATTATTATGTACATTGTTTTTATACGTACATCATATTTGACACATTCAGTATTCTGTTACTTTTGGCATCACTTTATTTATTTTTCCTTCTCTTTTTAATTGTATACAACAGACCTTTTTGGTAAAGTTTTTATTTATTTATTCAATCAATTTGCATATCACTTGATATACAAACTCCAAATACCAACTGTCCAACCATATCAGTTTGAATGATGGCATGAATAATTACTCAAAATCAGTTAGTGCAATCAAAGTGTAATAACAAAATCCAAACAGCATGCGCCTCTCACTTCAATTGCTTTTTTCATCCTCTGCTCTACAGAGACCTTCACCTAGGATTTATGTCTAAATCAAGGTGTGTTTCTGACAAGGGCTTAGGGGCAGACAAAAACAAAATTGTTGTTTTTTACGACTCTATAAACAGCATGTGAAAGGAGATCTTGTGACTTCCCTCGGGAAGTGTTTATGATGCCAAGACAGTTTCTCTGTTTGTTTTTTGCAGTAAACCCCTAAAACGTCATCATATGTGTGGCTATTTTAGTGTCTGGATTAATGGCTATGTGGTAATTCCTGTCTCTTTGTTCATTCAATACAAACACAGTCCCTCAAGAGTGAGTCATTGGAGTAAACCAGCAGCACACAAAGTCACTGCCACTTTTTATTATGGTGGGAAACCTTGGGTGTATATTTTAGTCATGCTTTTCCCCATGTTTGATATTAACAATGCAGACAAAAGTGTTTCCATGATGAATGTGCTGTCACTCGTTGAAGACATATCAACATATCTGATTATATCAACTTTGCTGATATGTTTTCCAGGTATATCAGCTCTTTTAGGATGAAGATGACCTATTCAATATTAACTCTGCAGCTTTAGACTGCATAAAGTACATTGAAATGGCTTTTAATTTGACTTTAATTGAATTATAGATAATCTAGGGATGTTTCTACATTTTTTTTAGATCAAATGCAGTATTCGGTTGTTACCTAATGTTATGTTTAGTTACCAAATACATAACATAATGCTACCATAACGTTACTCTGCTCTACTTCATAGCTGCCACCAGTAACCTGTTGGCAGCTCTTTCTCTCTCTCTGTCTCTATTTATCTATCTATCTATCCATCCATCTATCTATCTGTGTGTGTGTATCACATCACACAAACATTAATTACCAATAAAACAATGTGAACAGGAAGGGCGTGAGTTTGGTTTTAAATACAGACACATTTGCAGCATGTGTCTGATTAGTGGGCAAAAATCACAATCTGCAGACTTGGAACTAATTATGGATTCTGCCAAAAAGTCTTGCACTTTATGATCTGAGAGAGGAGAATACACCCTTAATCACTAAAAGTATAATTACCGATATGATGGATAATATTAACATGTCTATGAATTACCTTGAAAGAATCGCTATCAGAACTGGCATGACTGGGAGGTTGTAGAAGCTGGAAACATTAGCACAACTTATCTGGAGAAAGAAAGCACAGAAATGACAATTCTATTAACTAGTTGTGTAGCCTTGAGGCAGAGAGGCCAGCAGTTAATTAAAAGTAATTTATAACCACATATATGTATATATATATGTGTGTGTGTGTGTGTATTTAATGGGAAAACTACATTATCTAATTAATAGTACTGGAGGTTCAGCCAACAACAATTCTTAGTTGAACAATGAACTTAGGAGTTGTGAATAAACATGTGAATAAACAAAAATGAGCGTTTGGTGATTTGATAGTGGACCAGACTTTTATTGAAATAAAAACACACACATTAGACATTGTTTTTACATGGATTTAGTATTTATCCAATAAACCTGCAAGGTTAAATCAGATAAACAAAGTTTGAAAACTACTGATTTAAGGCACACAATATCAAACTCCCAAATAACTCTTAATGGCTGTGCGACCCCCTGCAATAATTTCAGAGACATTGCCTTTAAATGAAAAATGAATAAAATGTCATGCAACAATTAAACCATAAAAATGCATAGAAAATGTAGATGTTGCCATTTTGAACTTACATTACACCAGGTTCACTGTCCTGTTTAAATACAGTGCAAAGATCAATATGAACATACACACCATAAAAGAGATTGTTCTTACATCTGTTGGATAAGAGTTGCGTTCAGGCGTCATGAAATGAACAGCAGACCTTGAAGAGTTAAGATAAACAGGGCCTACAGCAAGAGTCATAAATATCACCAATTCCATTAAACTCAGTCTGTGTACCTCATAGCTGAGAGGTACTTGTGTATGCAATGTCTTTGAGAGAGTACTCAAGTCAAACAAGCGCCATCATCTCATAATCATAATTCGTGTACAATCTAGGCAGCACATCCTGTGGTGGAAAATAATTCCATTCTGATAATTACTTTGAATTAGTCTAGTGCTTCACACCACAAAAATGTCCATCTTCTTGTTTAATTCAGCATGTATACATTGTGAACTACCAAAGTATATGTTAATAACTGTCTATTACTATTTATTCACTTCTAGTAGTTATTGTGAAAAAAATCAATTCAACAAATAAGAAAATATACAGTGAAACATGTTTATATATGTATATATATTTACAATAGGCCTGGTATCCACTGAGTAATTGACTCTAGTGTGATGTGTTCTTCAGGTCCCATGAGACAATACTGGTTCTCAAAGTGTCACTATTTCACGTCTAAATGTTCTCTGACGGATTAAATCTTGTTTTTGATGCCCTACAAACCTGCTGAGTCAGAGGCACCGGTAATGTAGATGAGTGTCGTGTAAATTAGACATGGAGCTCAGAGGACCGAGGCCACGTGCTAACATGACAACTCTGATTCCAGGGAGTTTAAATGACGGAAATGTATGCGCGCCTTTCTAAGGCGCTGTCCGTGGTACTGAAACGAGATTAAAAATTCCAACAGGGAATGTTTTCCGGTAGGCATTAAAGTAAAATAAAACACAGTGATTCGTGATATAACCAGTTTATTTATTAATCTTTTGAAAAAAGAAACAAGTAGCCCATGTAAAAACCAGATCAGTACACTTTAACTCTGACCATGTCTATCAGTCTGTCTGCAAACATTATTAGACCCTCTACGCGCTGCTTCTACAGCGAGGGGAGTGGTTAAGTGTTATTAAGTTCGCATCAGGTATCCATCCCTCACTATATAATCCTGTGAACTGAGAGGAGAGTAGCAGGACAAGGGCACCACCGAGGTGAAAGCAACAGGAGACAAGACAAAAAGTAAGTAAGTCTTCTTACCTCGTGTTGACGCTGTCGCATGCCGGTTTTGAAATACTTAAATAGCCTACTTCTTCTTTATTTTCTTCCGTTTTTTCTTTCTTTTCTTATTTTTTTTACCTGTTGGCTAATTTACGCTACACGCCATGACCGTTTTTTTTTTTTTTTTTTTTTAATGAACCTAATACATGTCATTAATTATATTTTGATATCACAAAAGTTAATCCATAAAGGAGAAATCAAGTCACGGAGTTAATTTTCTCTACTCAGATGGCCAAGATGCTGAGATCGTGGGTGATGTTTGCAGCGCTCGTAGCTTGCCTTCTGGTGTGTTTGAGCAGCTTCGCAGACGCCTATCCTCCCAAACCGGAGAGCCCTGGCAGCAATGCCTCACCGGAGGAGTGGGCCAAATACAACGCAGCTGTCAGGCATTATGTCAACCTCATTACCAGACAGAGGTGAGTCAGGGAGATTCACACAACTCAGTTAGAGCTTATTTGGACTTTTATTCCTTAAAAAAAAAAAATTAGTTAATTTATTTTGAAAAATGAAGAAAATTCAATGTTGCAGTAATGTTTAAATTACATCCTAATGTTGCACATTTTGCACAGCAGCCTCAGAGCCATATGATCTTCGTGAGGTTCATTTATTCCTCCATTTTTTTTTCACCAATAATGATAAGCTGGCAGTAACTATTTTCATACTCGGACCAGGTCATAACAGATTAAAGCCCGAGGCTCAAGGACAAGTTTGCAAGGGTAGACATCTGGAACATGAAACTCTTCTGTTTTGGCATGACTTCACATAGTATTTTCATAGCTTTTAAACATGCCAAATCAAGTCTTCTTTGATGTTGACTAAAGTCCAGCTCCATCTTAGCAAGGAAATAAGAACTATTGGGTCACTTTGTCTAGTGTATTGCAATAGTTACTGTAAGACTACTTAGCCACAATAAGATTCTATTGTGACAACTGAAACATGTTTTTATTTTGTATTATAATTATCATTATTATTATCATCATTATTATGCGTCTGAATGACAAATAACAGATCATCTTAAGCTCTCATTGTTCTACCTTCCTTTAGCTGTGTAATTGCCTTTGATCAAAGCTGAGTATTGCCTTAAAATTAACTCTACTGATCTGGCTGAATCAAACTTTGTACTACACTTTGCAACACATCCTGCCTCATTTTAATCTTCAGTTCAGAGAGAGACTGCATTTGTTGTGTGATTGCTGGGCATTGAACTTAACAATCCCCCTTTTTTCCTCAAGTAATTGCACATCTGACTTGTGATTGGACTGCAAAAACTGTGAGAAGAACAAAGGCTCAACATGGTGTATGCAGTTATCCTGTTGTGTTCTCCTAGTGACAGTTACTGACAAAAAGATTTCCCATGCTTGCAGTTCATAGGAAGGTTGATAGGTCACAGCAGACAACTTTGCAAAGCAGAGATGAATAGAAAAGGGGTCTCTCTGTGATGTTTGATTGCAGTTACTACATGCACGTGTTTTATTCTCAACAGGTACGGAAAGAGATCGTCCCCCGAGCAGGCAGCTGCTTGGCTGTTGTTTGGGGCAGGTTCAAATCAAGAGACAGAGGCACGGTGAGAAAACTTAGAGCGTAGATTCTTACTATGACCTCTTTCTTATATCTGTTGATTATATATTTAAAAACTGATAACTTAAGTTATTCTCTTAGTCCAACATTTATTTTGCATTTTCAAGGAGATAAAAGCCCTTTTAGGAATATAAAATCTTTTAAAGACAAATGTTACAGTTTCATTGCGCAACATATATTTGAAAATAAAGCAACATCCCCACAGAGGTGTGGAGAGGTGTGACTTACAATATTTGTGTTCCCCACAAATATTTAAAAAAATATATTGCAGGTAATTAGTATGTGGTAGCAAACAGAATAAGATCTGTTACTTATAATACCAAAAATGTATTTAACACATAGCTGTGCCAATATTGATTTATTACACATTAAAAGTACTATTGTTTTGACATCTTAGCTTTCATCCACCTTACTTTAACACTGATGTAAAACTGCCTTTCAACACATTTAAATACTCTTTTTCCTTCTTTTCTCACAGCTCTGACTATGCTGATTCATGGTAAACAAGAGTGATGTTAACCCTGCCACTCAGCCAGTCCCCCTGTCCTCCCTGAATCCACTCTCATGAGACAACCTGCACTGGACACTGGACTGATTCTACGTGCTTAATCGTTTTAATGTGCATGCAAATCACTTTCTCTTTCTCTCTCTGTTTGTACGTTTCTGTCAGTAAATATATGTAATGTATTTGTTCTTTCCCTAAATATGTAAATAATTTGTATCAAAATTTTTATTTACAATAAAGATCTACGTGGAATAAAAACTCAGAAACGTCTGTTTTTTAAAAAATTGATTTTATCTTATTTAAATTCTCTGTTACTGAATGCAGTTACGTTTTATGCCACTAGATGTCACTATATCACCAAGAAGCGTACATTTTCAAGTTGGGCTCCCTTCTTGCTGCCGCTGCATGCGTGCATCTAGACGCCAGCAGACAGGCTTCAACTTAACACAACCAAAAGGTGCATCTGTCACAACGAAGCCCTCTTTCGGATCATTTGGGAGTCAGGGTCAGTGCGCTCTCAGCAGTCAACTGTCTTCAGATAAATGTAGATATCTGTAACAGCGCGCAAGCCGTTTTAGGTGAGGTAAAGATAGCAGTTTGTGTGGGTTGCTGGTGGCTTCGGTGTTCAGAAAGTGGCTACAGAGGATAAGGCAGACCCCCGCGCTTCAACAGCTGAGAGGCGACCAGTGGCAGTACCACAGACCCTCCTGCGGCACCACAGAGGAGAGACATCCGGATAAAGGTGACCGGCCAGGTGAGCGCCTCAACCTTTCGGTGTTTCTCGGTTTTATTAATACAACTGAACCAAACCTTCATTACTCGCCAGGTGGCTGTTCTATGCAGTATACTATTAGCAACCTAATTGAAGGTTGGGAAATGTTAATGTTTTGGTCAGCTGCTGCTCCTCGCGTCTCTTCTAGAGAATACACAGAGACATATGATACCACAATTTAATGTTAGATTCCACTTACTGTCAAACATCATGGCTGTTGTGTCGAGGTTACGAGTCTCCAGCACGCGAGAACTCACTGTACCTCAAGCTCGTGCGGCAGTAACCCCAAGCCGTTAAAAAAAGAGGAGCTTGATTGGCCTCAAGCTATTTACACGCGCGCAACAGTCGTGACATGTAATTACAGTAATGTTATGGACAACCTCGAGAAAAGGAAAGAGAAAACCCACAAGAATGTCATTTGTGTTCCATGTAAGTGTTGAAATGTTTATCACAAAGACTGGATGGACGTCATGATGCACCTGTTCGTTTCCATTGCGCATGCCCACACAGATGTTGTGGCGCGCGCCTGGACCAACATAAAGGCGCGTGCTGATGGGTTGTTATGGGTTAATGTGTATATATATATATATGTGTGTGTACATATATATATATATATATACATGTGTGTGTGTATATATATATATATATATACATGTGTGTGTGTGTGTGTGATGTGAATCTGGTTATGACTTTGTTTGCATGTTTGGACTGGAGACTGGAGAACTGGGTCGGGTTGTCAG
>JBAMYA010077865.1:0-23888 GCA_037176975.1 Arrhamphus sclerolepis | reverse complement strand
TATGTTCATTTATTTTCAGTGATGTTCCTTGTTACATGTTCATTGCTGGATTTATGGAAAAACATCAACTAATATTGCATATCCATAATTATTATAATGGATATAAATAAAGAATACATACACTATAACGTAAATTAGAAGTGTAACACGAAGAAACTGCATTTTTATGCCTATTTTGAATTTTACTCGAATACAAATACAAATACTTTCCCCCTCAACAAATACAAATACAGATACAAATACTGGCTGGTTTGCACACCCCTACTGTTAAGACTTCGCCACACCAAATCCTTGCGTTTCAAGTAGAGATTTGGTGTTTTTACATCAGTAAACCTTCCTGACAGAACTCTTAATTTATCCGGCCTTGGGACCGGCACTATGAGAACACTTTGATTGATCAAGTAACCGTCTGGATGGAGGCCAACCGACTCCACCCACAACACCACAGCAACCCATTTACGAGGCAAATGTTGTTAAAATTGTTCTTAAATTATTTAAATATTGTCTTATGCATATCTTGTATGACTCCCTATGCATTTGAGATGTCATTTCCAGAGGATAATGTGTTTTGTTTTGATGTTTATTTCATTTAATTTTATATATAAACACACAACCAGTTAAAGGTTTTAGAACACCCCAATTCTTCCAGTTGTCCAACGAAGTCCAAATCCAGTGAAAAGCTCAAAATGGTATGAAGTTAACTAGTGACAGAACGTCAAGAAGTTCAGAAAAAAGTTACGGGTTATCCAAAACTGAAAACTATCATACAAAAAACAACAAGCCTTTTTTTCAGGGAACCATGCAAAACAACTTCCAGGTAGCACACAGTTATGGGAACTTCTGCAACAGAGATGGAAGAACTTTCTAGGGAACATCTGATTTCCATTGGTGCTCAGCTGTTGGAGCAACCAAAGGTGGATGCTTTGAGTCAAAGGTTAAATGGATTCCATGATTTCTTTTTGACCTCCAGTTGTTTATTTCTTCCATGTTTTCATTTCAGATCATCATGAGATGGTAAACTGCACAAGTTTCAATGCAAAAAGATCTGGAAGAACTGGGATGTTGTAAAACTTTTGACCAGTAGTATGTGTGTTAAATACATTTTGATAAATGTTTCAGTGCTGAGAAAATGATGCTTTTCCTCCTCCAATTTTAAGAAAAAGACCAATACCAACTGGAACGAACTGCCAGCCAGTTAAAATGGAAGCTAAAACCTCTTACAATGAATAAAATAAATTTTTTAAAAGTCACGTTATGTGCTGGCTATTTGATTTGTTTTGATCTGTGCAGCATCTACAGTGTGTGCAGACGGATAACACTTTGGTGTGAAATCTGAAAAGTTTGGATGATTCATGTAGAAAGTTGTGTGTTGTTGGAAAGCAGCAAACAGGCATTTCTTGTTCTGTTATACGCAACGTTTACATGGTCCACTGAGCCACAGGAGCTCATTTATGGGCAACACACCTGACTGAATATAAGCAGGAAGTAGCATTTCATAAGACAAACCGTCCTGAACAAGCTCTTGGGAACCAAGTGTGCATCATCATTTCACAGACAGAAAGGTGGTATTTCGTGTTAAATCTCTCACAGAGCAAAGAGTAAACCATTAAACACTACAAATGAGGAATTTCCTTTTAAATTAAAGTCCATGTAAAAAACAAAAACAAAAACAAAAATTGTTCCTAGCAACTTTTGTCCCATCAAATTCTACAGTGAAGAATAGTGTTGAACAGATAGTGATGGTCATCAACATTTAGTGAGTAATACTTTAGTGCTTGTGTATTCCCTAAACCCAAACCTACAGACCCGGTGTACCAGTGTGCAGACATGGAGAAGGCATGGAGGACACGTGTTCTGAGTCACACTCGGATCCGGAACATTCCCTGGCTCAGCTGAAGGCGGAACAGTCGACAGTTAGCGATGCGCAGGGCAGCGCAGGCTGTTTTGGACAGGTCGGTGGTGAGCATGGGCTTGGTGCGATGCCACGTCCCCGTGCTGCGGCGAAACTCTCTGATGTAGTCGAAGCTCGCACCTTCACGGAGAGCAAACACTGATTAATCTCTGATCACCCAGAAACCCCCAGAGCTCTGCTTGCTTTTCCGCCAACCCACCCGTGTCCAGGTCTCCCACTACGTAGATGCTGGCCCCGATGGGCACCGCACCGTAGACGAAGGACGAGCTGGTCTGGATGCAAAGGTTCTGATCGTCCAGGAACATCCACCTGCATCAGAGCGGGCGGCGTTTTTACTGAAGAGTTACTCATCGCTTTCACACACACTGCACAGCACACGCTTACACAACGCAATGCTTTGAAATCTTCTCTGTTTACATCCAAAGCCAGTAAAACAAAAGGCATCCAACTGCATCTCCATAGTTCGATTTAAAACAGAAAGAACTTCAGAACTGTGAGGTGGTCAGTGTTTTACAGGGAACTGCCTCCAAAATAAGCAACAACCGTGGGGTAATTAACTCAGTCTTTAGTGTGTGTCCCCTGGTCTGAACTCGTCTTTGAGACTCAACATTTTCATCACAGCTGGACAACAGAGCATTCAAAAAGCATCATTGGACATAAAACATGGAATAAAAGGAAAAAACAATCAGACCTCCTCATCTCATCGTGGTAGAACTCAGACTTGCAGGTCATCATGTGTCTTTGCTCTGGGTTTTCATTCTCTTGGCTCCTGACTCCACCGAACACGTAGAGCTCCTGACCGACACCACAGGCCACCGAACCAAACCTGAACAACACGTTAGGTACGACAATTTAGCAGCAGAGACGAATGAGCGATATCCTCATGTGCCACGTTATTTTTTTCAAATAAAACGTAAAGAACATATATGGCATCTTTTATTTTTAACTTAAAAAAGGAAAATAATTAGAACAATGTTGAGGAAAACATACAGCACAAAATATATGTGTATTCTTTTTGTTTTTACATATTATTATTTTTAAAAAAGACAATAAAAAAGAAAACCTTCAGGTGTTCAGTCATAGTTTCTCTCAGGAATGTCAGTGTGTTACTGACCTTTTTATTGAGAGCAAACACTGAAAGGTTGATGAGTTTATGGCGACAAATATCACACAACTTGCTCAAGCATGAAATCTCAGTGCGAGAAGTGAGATGCCTCATGAATGAACGAGCGAATTTTCAACATGGATTCTGTCTGAACATGAAACCTTTGCTGCTAATTTAAAACCCAGAAAGCTGCATCACACATCACATCGGAGCGAAAAAAAAAAGAGATGATATAACATTTTATAATCCAGCTTTACGACATTCAAACAACGATGAAGGCAGACACCACAGTACAAACATTACATCAAACTCTGATAAACGTGTGATGAAATGTGCTAAAAGGAAAGCAAACATGGTCATATCAATGACAAACTGTTTGTACATGGAAAAAATAAACCTCTCCAGCGATGCTGCATGTGTTCATCATTAGTGTTCAGCACTACAAAAACCTAAAACTGCTGAAAATGCTAACAGCTTCCAATAACCGCATCATTTCCAAAATGAAGTAAATAACACTGTACGTTGTGTTTAAAAAAAACAAAAACACTGAGAGGACATTCTTCAAAGTATAGTGTCTTTGTAATTTTGAATTAAAACTGAACCAGGTTATGACAGAAGCAGTTAACAGCAGAGATGATTCAACAACTGCCCGAAGAGATAAAAACGAAAAACAAACAAAACACTGAGGCTTCACAGAGGTGCGGTCTGAGGATATGAAATGAACTGATGCTTTAGAAAATGGCTTTTTAGCCTTATCTTTGTAATAAAACGTACACTTACGCTTGGCAGGGCAGTTAGAGGATGACTTTACAGATAGAAAGGAAAGCAAAGCCAGAAATCAGCATCGTTGTTACAATGAACCAAGGAACAAGGAAACTAATGTGGTCAACCTGTAGGACGTGGCCATGGAGAACCAGGCTTATCTAATGGCAGCTTCTACATCCATATCAGCTGTAGTGGTGTTCAGGGAAAACAAAAAAGAATCCCATTAAAATCTGGAATCTCATTTTCTAAGATCCAAAGACAAGATGCAAACATAACCAGACTGGTCAGCATGTTGGAGAGTGAACGACTGCCTGGAGGATGAAGGTTTACTAGTGCCGTTTTCCAAGAATAAGACTGATGTCCAGGGGCCTCGTGTAAAAAGACTTGCGTGGATTTCAATCTAGATCTTTGCGTGGAAATCTGCCTACTCTCAAGAATAAAAAAAAGAAATAAATCAGATGCACTAAACCGTGTATACGTGCAAATGTATGTACATTCTCTCGGTACATCACAACCAACATGGACTTAAGTGTGTGTGCGTGAGCCAACACTTCCCCTGCCTCTTCCCTCAAGTAGACCAAGAAGAGGTGGCGGATCTTGGCTCAGTGATCTCACACCATTTGTGCAACATTGTGTAGGATGCTACATGCAGCACAATGCACCAGTACCATCGCATCCTGTACCCTACCAGCCTCATCACCAGCATGTTTTCCAAGAGTTCAAGAGGATAACTCAGGAAATCTAGAACGGCTGACATCGTTATGGATCGAAAGAAATCACTGTGGTACGTAAAAACCCGCTCCCTACTGATTCTGATAGAGCTGTCATCACCACAGGCTGTGGGTTGATCATTTAGTTTTATAATTTTATATGTTCTGTTTAATTGGTCAAGCAATGAGGTACTAGGAAGGAGGTGCACAGTAAGGAGTAATAGATGGGTTTCAGGTGGAAGTGGGACAGCATCAAGGATCACTGAGCTCCCTCTTGTTTGTCATGATGATGGAAAGATTGACAGAGGAAATTAGGTAGCAGTCTGTAGAGAGAGTAGGGAGCAGGTGGGGGGAAGAAAAACCCTGGAGAGGTGGAAAGAGAGAGGAGGAACGAAGGTCTGTGGCAGCAAGACAGAATACCTGCTTTGAAATGAAAGACAAGCAGGTGGAACGACGAGGATACAAGCAGAAGAGAAGGTGCAAGACATTAAATACTTTGCTCAACTGTTCAGAGAAATGGGAAGTGTAGAAAAAGAGGTGACAAATGAAAGCTGGGTAGAGTGGGGAAAGTGTATGGAGTCATATGTGCGAGAAGAGCAGCAGGAAGTAAAGTAAGTGAAAGGAGAGTTTATAACTTGTTCTGTACGGCTTAAAGATGGTGGAAGCAGAGCTGGAGGTGGCAGAGATGATGATGTTAAGATTGTTTTTGGGGATGTTGTGGGAGTGATGGATAGGTTAAAAAATGAGAATATCAGACAAACAGCCAGGGTTAGACGTTTTGGAGATGAAGTAAGAGTCTAGATCGAGATGGTTTGGAGATGGAGCTTCCTGGGAGCAGAAAAGAGGGAACACCAAAGATTTCTAGATGTGGTGAAGAATGAGAATATGCAGCTGGTTGGGAAGGTGACAGGGCAAGATGATAACAGGTGATCTGCTGTGGTGACCCCTTCAGGGAAAAGCTGACAGAAGAAGGTCTGAGCCAAAGATTTGAAAAAGAAAAGCGCTGTTGAGAAAGCGGTGAGATGTTCAGTTGCTGTAAATAAGCCTGAGACTGTTACTTCCCTCAGACTACTAGGAACTTTGAGGTAGCTTGTACTGGGGGATCAAAATCAAGCAGACAAAAATGTTTTAGCACATTTCAAGTTCTACAATGTTTTGAAGAAGAGGGAACAGAAATAATTTATTCAATATGCTGAAGTGCCCAGAATCGCATCATCGCCAGGGTTGATAGAAGGTGAATAAGTTAAACTTTCAGCTGCTGAAACTGCACACAGCACACAGTTCTTCACATCACTACACTTCAAGAGAAGCCTCAACAAGCAGAAAAAAGACCTGACATCCATCACCTGTTTTATCTGAAGACCTACACCTGCACAGCAGAGGTGATGATAAAAGTTCAATTCTTTTTGTTTGAACAATTATGTTAAGTATCGTCAAACTGTTTTTGTCTACACAAAGAGATATGCTTCAGCTGTGCAAAGAGGAAAAGGTAAATACTGAGAAAGCTTTAGAGTAGTTTTGACATTATTGCACAAGAAAAAAGCTGAACATCTGAGAGCTGACAGTAGACAACATTTTTAAAGGCAGGGTAAGTGATTTCTGCATGAAATGGGCTAGCTCCTCTCTCTTCCTCCGTCCAATGCTCTGTGAGAAGATGGCACACATCGTGAACTCCTCCAAGCCTCACACTCTGGGGCATGCCGCCCAGCTGTTTCCAGTTTCCAGACCCAGGACAGTTTATGAAGACAACATGTTTTACACTGCACTCACCAGATGGGCTTCTAGCAAGCGCCAACATTCCAGCTTCCAGTTTGAAGCCAGTGAGGTAGAATTAAGCTACAGTTCCTTGACTGACCACTGGGGGCTGCCTCCAAATATGGGTCAATTTCCATTGACCCCACATGTTAAAATGTACAACAATGTAGCAGAAATCAACATATTTACCAGACGTCCGTCGGGACTCACGGACACAGCTTACAATTAGCGGGCTATGCAGGTAGCTTGCCTGACAAGCATGTGACTGCTAGAGGCTTAGTGACAGGCTGACCAACTGCTGATCCCAGTTCAGCTCCTCGTTTCAGCCCTGGAGGCACTGGTTTCAGATTTTGTTTCAGTAGTGACATTTGAAACGAGGATGTCTGGTCATGGGTTAGCATAAGCTAAGCCAGCCAAGCTGAAATAGCTAACTGTAACTGTCATAAGGTGGGCGTGCTCCAGTTGCCTCCCAGCCCTGCTTCCATAGCTCTTTTGCAACATGGCACCAAGCACAAGGAAACAGCTGTTTAGCTGAACTGAGTCATGACTCCCTACCGCTCAAGTATGATTTAAAGCCTCACAGAGGAACACGTGGAACATTTAGCACCTTGGGTTGCCCTGTAGGTGATTGAGGTTATCTCATTTGTACCGCACTGTTTAATTTTATTTTATTTCCTTTCTTGGTCACTCTGTAATTTAGATTATGTCTAACGCCTGTTGCCCCTACCAAGGTGTCCACTGTAGCTCTGAGAGCTAGTTCCCTGGTTTCCTAGCTGTTGACATGTGACATAATGCTTCAAACTGAGTAGTTGCAGTGGTCCAACCAGGATGGGAGCTGAAAGGTTACTGTGGCTGGTTTTTGCTGGTAGCAGGGATGAGTATGTATACTGGTATACTGGTTTAATTTCAGCCTAGTAAGGGAGTCTCTAAAACCAGTAAAGACGCACACACATCTCATAGAACTATACAGGTCAAAAGCAGCCTTTTTATGGCAAAAAGGAAATTACTGTCATGAAAACATATTCTTAAATATCTTTTTTTTTTAGATTTTATCACAGCACAGACACTTTAATTATCGTTAAACAAATCATGAGATAGTTATTCCATAAAGTTAAAAAAAAAAACTTCAGCCATATAGAAATTCATTTGTCAGGTGTAAAAATTATTGTCAATGATCCTCCTCTCAAAAAAGAGAAACGCATATGGTTAAATGTTTAAAATGCTGAATGCTTCTACTGATATGACCACGCAGCACTTCCTGAGCAACATTTCGATATTTCATATGAATGTGGTGCAGCTGAAGTCAAACTGAAACAAAAACTAAATTGCAACAGCATTACCATGACCAAAAAGCCACATTTCACTTCCTGTTGCGCAATGCGTGGAAGCACAAAGTGAGGCATCAAAGTCAGTCGTACAGGAAGGTCATGTACAGCATGACAGAAAAGAGAAGTGTGAAGATGTCAGCTGATTAAAACAAAACTCTTTCTCTACAGCTGTGAGTACCTTCTCTCTTTCAGAGGGCAGAGGCCCGTCCACTGCTGGGTTTTGGGGTCAAAGCATTCAACAGAATCAAACAGCTTCCCATAAGAGCCCCCACCGATGGCATAGATCTTCTTATTCATGGAGGCGTAGCAGCCCACCTGAGTGAGAAAGGGAAACAAGGGTTTAATTAGGGCGGGGCAATTAACCAAAAATGAACCAAAACCGACATTTAGAACCAATAATCGTTGTAATCTTGCTCATGTCAATATTTTCAATTATTTATCTTCTTTAATTAAGTGACCACTTATACTTCATCTGAATGTGCTTCCTTTTTTACTGATGTTCTCTCTTAGAAGAATAATATGCCAGTTTAAAAAAATTGAAAAAGCCAAATATCTCAAAACGTGTAATGAATTTGGAGAAGAAAAGATGAAGAATAAATCTCCTAAAAGTTTTGATACCAGAATGTCTGAATACGTATCAGCTACTTACAACTCAAAAAACATACGGAAGGAGATATGCTAAGTATAAATAAAGAGAAAAGGAATCACAATGGTGTATTCACACGATAATGAAAACAAATATAGCCCAGTGGTTGCTGTGCACCCCCTGTTGATGGCTTGTCATTACTGCAGCGTTGCAGGTGGAGGAGCAGTTGCACGTACAGCCGCTGTTGAGGCTGTTTTACTCCTCAGAGAATGAAATAGCTCCTGACATGCACTTCCTGTGCAGAACGATAAAATGCATCGATTGCATCTCTTTTTACATCAGCTTCATAGCCTCCAGATGAAACATTTTTAACCCATAAAAAGATAACTCAGAGATACGTTAAGTTTATATAATTACTTCTGTATTTGTATTATTATTATCATCATCATCATCATCATCTATTTTATCTTGTACAAAAGCTCATTTAATAAATTTTTACTCAAGTGACTTAGTTACAGACTGTTATTACTGTGTTACTGCTTTGTCTGTGTTATGAAACAGACAGTAAACTAGTGATAATAATGCTGCTGTCTTTGTCATCCAATCACTGTCTGAAGTGAGGATTTGTCCTCCCTGGTTAAAAAAAACTATCCCCTGCTGAATGAGGCTGCATTTCAGCTGTTTAGAGTTTATTGTATTTTAAAGAAGCTCCCTGGTTCAGCACAATCCATGTTCAGAGGAGCACAGGTGGATTTTATGTGCTGACCATGTTTCCCTCCACCTGTACTTGTGAGTTGAACTTTTCTTTTGTGAATCCATCAAGACGCACGAGAGGAACCGTGTGACACACAAAAATCTGGAGAACTGCTTGTGGATAAAATGACATCCAAAAGATTATGACTGAAGGGAGCTGCCAGTTTTCCTGAGAAGCCTTTTAAGTTTTCAGCTTGATTTTATGTCAACAGTAATTTAATGTCTGCTTTATTTTGCTCTGTAATTTCAGGAGTGCAGCACATACGTCCCAATTTCAAAGTCAAGCAGAACTTGCTGCTTTTATTTTATTTATTTGGTCTTTGAACCAAGTTTGTTATTTGTTTTAATTCAATTAAACAGATTTTCACTGTCTGTTGCACTGGCACACCCAGAGAATGAGTTTTCTTTTTTCCTCCTTTTCTCAGAGTTCACATGTGCCACTGAAGTCTGAAATCAGGCAGGTGCTGCTTTATTTATAATCAGTTTTTTTCTTTCTTTTTTTTAATCAATGCCATCTGGTGGGCCATTATTGGCCCATGGGCTGCCATGGGCTGCCAGTTGCCAACCACTGTCCTAGGGGGACTGATAATTCAGATAAAACTGCTAAATGGAAGTTGTTTTGGGCTTTTCAAAAGAATTAAATGGTTAAATAGAATAGCTGGTTGATAATGTGCTTTGTGTGCATGCCAGCATTTATTTGAAATTGTTTTTAAGCTATATCTGATTTCTGATATGAGGGTGGACATGGCTCATGCGACAATGCTCGTTTCTTACATTTTACCGGGAAAGTGAAAACATCTTTCTTTTACTGACGTCTGATCTTTACTTTGACCTGTGCTATTTTCGTTTTTTGTGTCTCGTTACCTTTCGGATCATGGTCATGCTGGTCTGCGTCCTCCAGGTACTAAAATGTGGGTCAAACACTTCCACAGTGATCAACTCCGTCTCTTCGTTTTCTCCTCCGAGGACATAGATCAGACCGTCCAGCTCCACCACGCCAAAGTTCTGGCGTGCCTGAGAACATTGGAAGCGCCGTAATGAAGCCATGATCAGTGTGGTGAACACACCAAATCACAAAACAATCGATACCCGGGTCTCTTTCAAAGCGGGAGACTCAAGTCCCCATCAGGTGTATGCAGATGCACCTGAGCTGGAAAAGCTGTTTATAGCTCCACTACTGACACCTAGTGGTCAATGAGTGAAATGATCATGCCAAAGCAAACAGCTGTAGATACCTGCAGCATTGAAGGTATGGGGCTCCAGGAGTTGGAGTCAGGGTCATACTTCTCTCCGCTGTTGAGGGTGGTGTTGTTTTCATCTGTTCCGCCCATCACAAACAGAAAACCCTCTGAGAGGCAGAAGCGACATTTCAATTAACCACCAGCCTGATGATCTGTTCTATGGAATAGACATTTTCCTTGCGTGCAGATGTGTTTCTCTTCCACATCTGCTTAGGTGCATGGGTTTTTGACGTCTGACTGTTGCACTGACCAGCAGCAATCACGCCATGGCTGACACGGGCGATGGTCATTGGCTGCAGCTCAATCCAGGCCTGCCTGTTGGTGTCATACAGCGGACACATGCAGCGCGTCACAGCTGTCGGCTTCCTGGTTCTGTGAGGAAAGAAAGAAGCGATCTTGATGAGGTAAGAGGTAAAAAAAAAAAAAAAACAGTTTTTTACAGTTTTTGATGTCAGTGTGGCTCCAAACAATAGAAAATAATTAAAAAGTAATTAAACCCATTAAACGGGTCATGGTAGGTACTCAAACATGCGGCAGACAGCGACTTACTTGCGATCTTCTCCTCCTGCAACGACAATGCACTCAGAGTAACCTCTGGGTTTGAAGGCGGCAAGCATCGCTTCGCCCTGCAGCGGACCTTCTGTCAGCACCTTCTGGCAGTACTCTCTGATCACCTCCCTCATCAGGGGCTCCCCCAGGGACTGATGGGACGACACAGCCAGGGGTTTAGACCCAAAAACAACATATCCAACTAGAAACAGCATCACATCTTATTATTTCATTATTATTCCATAACAAATAACAGACTAATGGGCCCTAAACTGCCAGTATTTTTTAAATGTAACTTTGAGTTTAAATTTAGTTCAAAGTGTTACATGATGTGCCACCTGCATTTTGTTTTAAAATACAGAACTCTTCAAATGAGGTGTTCACGGGAAGATAAAACGATATGTGCGTGAGCTGAGTTCCAACATTTGAACGCATATTTATTCAACATAAACTTATCTTGAGACTATGTAAATGGCTCTAAAGTTTTTATAAGTAAGCCTGCTTTAAATGAAAAACACTTGACAGTTCAGGTGTTCTCAGAATTTCTTCTGCACCAGAATGATGGTTTCGCCTTGTTATGTAAAATTTTGCATAATTTGAAAATTCAGGTTCAGACAATGAAGCTTGTGTCACAGTTATGATTGGACTCATTTGTGTCATGAATGAAGGAAGCAAAAAAGTGATAGTTTCTCACATATTTAAAGAATGAAAGATTCTGCACAGATTCTGTGCAGATAAGTGTGGTGTGCTTCAAATAAAGCTTTTCTTTTCAGTTACTTTACCTGCTCTCTCAGGTAGCTCACATCCAAGCCCTGCAGCCACACAGCAGACATCACTTCCTTCATTTTCACCTGTAAATACAAATAGAAAAAATATATCTTTTTCTGAAACATCCTGTAAAAGGCTGGTTTATTTTAGCCATGTTCTCAACATCAACGTCTCTGGGCTCAGAGGCATCTGGGGTGGACCATAACATAGCAGAGACATCTAGTGTGGTCAGACAGACATCAGTATTCTAGATCTTTGAGGACCAGAAATAAAAAGGACCATCCAGCAACAGTTTGAGAAGCCCGTCTGTGATGGTGTGGGGTTGTTCTCTGATGGCAGCATGAATATGGAAAAGTAGAGCAACATATGCTTCACTCAGGGTCACATCTTACCCAGACGTGGACATTCATTTCTTCAAGAAGACATTGAACACACATTCAGTTCAAATATCTGAGGAAAAAAGGAGGATCTGGGTCCTTGACTGGCCTCCATGCAGACCTGATCTGTTCTCAACAGCAAATGTGTGAGGAACTTTGAAGCGAGAAGTCTTGTATTTGCAAGAAGAATAGGGTAAAGTAAGAACTAAAATGCTTCGTCACGTGGTATTTTCTGTGGCAGAATGGCTTTTAAGTGATGAGAGAAGAGAAAGTGGTCAAAGCTTTGTGCTGCAAGCCTGAAATTTAAGAAAAAGATCCATACTGCAAAGAGAAATGAGGACGATGGAAAAAAAAACATGAATTATTTTGGGTTCATGCTGTTTGCAGAGACATGAAAGTCCATATCCTCGCAGTCTGCTTTTGTGCGCGTGTGCATTATAGTTAACCACAGCAGATTCAGTGCTAAGTTTCTGTTTGCACAGCATTTCTCCTAAGTTCTCATGAATTCTCCTTCCAGACTTCTTGACCTTGTGATGTTTCCTACTGAGATCAAGGAAAGTGCACTGTAAATGCAATAAGAGGCTGTGCAGGTGTCACTGACGGAGGAGACACTGAAGCCTGATTAAAACAAGCAAAATAACATCAAAGACGTCAGTGGAAAATAGAGTATGTTCTCCACCAACATGGGAACAAGGAGCTTGGAACTCCAGTTCACATCAGTCAAACCTCTAAAACATACGCCAGTACTGTGCTGAGAAATTAATTTTCTCGTTCCAACCCTCAAAAACCCAAATGGAAATACTAGAATCTTTCTAATGAGTTGCGGAACATGTGAGCCGAAACATCGCCCCTCCCACACACATTTCTCAGATCTGCACGCTGTACGTGACCCACCCTGCGGTCGTCGGGGTCATGACCAAACCATCTCACTACAGCCTCCAGGACGTGTTTCTCGTTGCCCACGTTGAGTTTCTCCATGGACAGAAGCTCGCAGAGCCGGTCCGGAGGCAGCTCCCTGAATTCCTCCGTGAGCGCCACATCACGGAAATGCGTCTGCAGGAACTCCGTGGCGGCGTAGTGGACGTGGTAGAGGCAGTAATGCAGAGAGAAGAGCCGGATACCAATGCAGTTCTCTGCGGTGATGCAGCTCTCCAAGAACTGGCAGCACAGAGACTTCAGGTCCGTCATGAGGAGTAAATCCGAAGCCTGCACCATGTCCTGGATGGTCTCCTCGCTCAGAGTGATCTGAGAGGGGAGAAGGCAGAAATGAAGACCACATGTGAACCTATCAGGATATAAGCACAAAACGCCAACACTCACTTCGCCACTGAAGATGTAGTCCAGGATTTGCTTCATGATAGCCATGGAGACCCCCTGCAGCTCAATTCTGTACATGGACCCGTCCTCCTTGGGAGGATTGTAGTTCAGCTTGGTCCTAAACAGAGAAATTGATGACAGAATACATCAGAGCAAGAAAACAAGAACTGGAGTCATTCACAGAATCAGTCATTTAACTTTTAACTGACTAGAAGAATCCTGTGAGATTTAAAATATTCATAAAAAGTGTTCTGGTTAGAATAGGCAGAGAGCCAGGTCAGCAGAAATATACGCACCCTATATAACAATAACAGAAAAAAGTGGAATATTAAACATCACATTTGCAAGCATACATGAACAGAAGTCATATTTAAATACATTATTTTTATCAATGGCCTTTACATAGAGTGTTTCTTTAGAACAAAGACAATAGCTTCCCATACCTTCTAGAGAGAAAACTTTATAGATAAGAATATGCCAGAGTGAATACAAAAAACAGGTTTTACAACAAGAATAATATACTATATAGCACCTTTCTAGTCCGGGAACCGTTCATGGCACTTTTACAATGCAAAGCAGCTTTCTCTCCATGTCACACAGCACTAAATTATAATTTAATTGATTTATTTACTGTTAAATCATTAATTAAGATGAGTTCGATTTCACGAGCCACACCCAGGCCTGGTTACTGTCAGACCTGTAGGATCAAGAAATCACGTAAACAAAACCTGTCTTACAACATGAAGTAGGTTAAAAGCTATTTAAAAAAAAACAACACATCATGTGTCGATCTCAAGGAATTTAGACACATGAGAAACTACGTCACTGATGCTGATCAGTGTGGGAAGGGTCACAAAGACATTTCTAAGGCGTTATGAGTCCAGTGAACCACACTGAGAGCCTTTATCCACAAATGGAGAAAACATGAACAGTGGTAAAGTCTCCCAGGAGCAGCCGGGCAACCAAATTACTCCCAGAGATCATCAATGACTCATCCAGGACGTCACCAAGAGAGGAACCCAGAACAACATCTAAACCTCTGCAGACCTCATAAGGTTATATAAGATAAGATAAGATAAGATGCACTTTATTGATGCCAGAATTGGGAAATTATTGAATGTCTCATGTCTCAGTTAAAGTCAGAGTTCAGAGACATAGACTGCAAAAATGGAATTTATGGGAAAGTTTCAAAGCAAAAACTACTGTAGACCGACCAGTAGGATTGCAAAGACCCATCTCACATTTGCCAAAAGACTTATTTTAAAAGAAAGTTCTGTGGAGAGTTGAGAGAAAAGTGAAACTTTTTGGAAGGTGTGTGTCCAGGTACATCTGGAATTAAGCTATTGCAGCATTTCAGAGAAAGAACATCACACGTCAGTCAGACATGGTGGTGGTAGTGTGATGGTATGGGGCTGCTTTACTGCTTCAGGACCTGGATAACAATTTATGGGGTTTTGGGGGGCGGGCGGGTGGATGGTTCCTCTGAGGTTGGATCAATTACTTTTGGATAACTTTTTTTTCCCACTTAAATGAATGAAATCATCATTTAAAAACTGCTTTTTGTATGTAGTACAAAAAAATGAGAACGTGGCAAAACAGTATAAATAGAACAGATCTACAAGGGGGCAAATACTTGTCACATCCAACGCATGAAAGTGTTACAAAAAACATGCAATCAGATATTTAAGGCCTCAAATGAAAGATCTGATTCTGAGTTTTAAAAAGTGTGTGTATGGATATGGGTGTGTGTTTTAACTAATGGCTGAATACAGTGTGTTATGGAAAAGTATCATCAATTTGGATTCCTGCATATTTTTACTGTCACATTTACTCAATGTCATAACTTGAATAACCATGATTAACAGTTCTGGGGCTTTAAATCTTTCTATGAAACGCTTATTGTAGCTGACAGAGAGCCTGTCTTAGTCAGTTTCATTGTTTATATTTGATACGTTTTGGTAGCGCCTGTTTCTATGGAAACGGAATAAGAGTGGTCCAGGGATTGATCCCTGAGCACCACCACTGGTTGCATTGAGATCTTTTTAAAAGAAAATTTTCCAACCATGCTGCAGTATGTTCAGACTTTTCAATGCCAGTAAGTCTTTACTAGAATTTTTCACTGTGTCAAAGACCTAAAATAGATTTTATGATGCATCTTTCAACAAAAAGTGGACTTAATTCTTTATTACTCCTTTGCATTTAGATGTACTATGTCCTTTCTCCAGAAGACAGCTGGTAATCTGATATCATTTTACGTAGCAACTCCCTAAATTGTTCAAGGAATTAAGAAGGAATGACTCAGAGAACCTGCCTAAACAAACCCTGGAAATTAATCACATGCAATACAAATGCTCAATAAAAAAACTGTTTCAGTTTAAGATATTTTTTTCTGAGTTCTTAAAAAGTATGAGCTGCCAGCCAATATTCATTTCATCTTAACCTAATAGCTCTACTTGATTTAGAGGACTGCCAGGATTGTTGGGGGCTTTGGGAGAGATTTTTGAGGGGTTTTCTTATAGCATCTGTGCATAGGTGTCCAAAAATCAGGCAGGATGAGCTGTGAGTTGTTGACTAAGTTTGGTTCATAAAATAAATTGGATTAATCCATGGAGAACCAGGCATGACTTTGGCGTTCAGTGCTGTATTTTCTAACTGGAACATGGTCAACTGCAGTTTTATAAAAAATATTCCTAGGCATCACTGACATCAGCAGCAAGCCACAGTTTCCCGAGTTATATAAAATGAAGTTTATGCCACATTGAACAGTTGTACCTTTGCTGTCAGGGGACACACCCATGTCGCTTTAACACGCATAACAAATGATCAAGCCTGGTGTGGCTGGCTGAACTCCTGACCTGATGTAAGGACTGGCAGCAGCCAGGATGTTTTTCTGGACTGGAAGCTGCTCTCCATCAACCACCAGCAGCGCATCGTGGAAACTCTGCTCTTGCCAGAAGCTACGAAGAACTCGGAGTAGTTTCTGGGAGTGCTGCGGGTCTGAAACCTTCGACCCGGACTCACTGGATCCAGAGTTGGGCATGTCTTGGGCTTGGGACAGCCCCGCAAACGTACTGGTGTCTCCTGTCAACACAAACGTCAAGCAGAACTTCGTTGCATCTACTTATGAATGTTAATTACTTTGTGAACCATTACATTCCCGAATGATGTTTAAACATTTGAATTTTCATGAAACGTATGAGTCATGCTCTGAGTGTTGCGTACATAACGACACCGAGACTAAACTTGTTAAATCTGCAAATACCTAAATGTAGGATGGCAGGTACAGCTAGGCTAGCACCAAAACAACACATATGCAAACGGCTGCTGTAACGACGACGATATTACACCGTGATTAACTTTAAAAACCCAGCCTTAAAATAGGTTTTTGCATGCCAAGGGTGGCATACTTAATTACAAAACATTTTAGACACATAAGTAAGACAATCTGGGCTGAAGCCCACCTTGTTTACAATGGCTAAAACTTGTTATGCCACGTTTTTACTCTTAATGTTTACTTATTTTTAAGGATCTTACCTTAAGAATTAGAAAATATTTAGTTTTTTTAAAATTTGGACACAGGGAGTGGCGAACTCCTCTTTCAACAACATGAATCACTTCAGGCGAGAATGTTGCAAGTGGACGTCAAAGCATGTGTTATGTTGCATTCAGGGACAATGGGCATGCAGTAAATAACTGGTTGACTTCTTAATCAATATAGAAAAAAATACATGAATAAAATAGATTTTATAGTTAATATTCATACACTGCCTCAAAAATAGACCTTATTTCTTTTAATTGGATACCACACATAAATAGAAACAAGTAGATCTATATGGCACGATACTTGATACACAGCAGCCATTACATATTTTACTACTGACATTGAACATATCATCAACTATGCGGAAAGTACTGTAAATAAATATTGCAGATATATTATAGATGAATGTTTTTTGTAGAATTAATATCCTAAATAGTATAAATTAGTTTGAGAATTTATTTTATTTTTATTTTTTGCATGATAAATAAGAAGATAAATGATTAGCACCGAGATTTCAAAACGCTACAAGTGAATATCTGAACGAAATGCAAAGCATAACAATCAGTTATTTTCATAAACTGATATTAAGTAGTATTTGATAGTGCTTTTGAAAGATAGTGTTTTAGATTTCTATGCTATTTTGCTGTTGGTAGTATTTCCGGTGTCAGTAAAAGTTTGTTGACCTCTGGGTGCTCACAATAAACTGATTTTTACCATCTAACCGCATATTCAGAACGGAGAAAAATAAAATAAAATAAAATAAATCAATGTAGTGTTCTAACGTATTATTTTCTCAAGACTACGTATCTGTGAAATAAAGTCCAAAACATGTCTGCTCTTAATTTGAAGGACGTAACACTTCCGCCAATTACTATAGCTTCCTGGAGACCTGTTAACTGTTGTTATAGAAGGATTCCTTCAAGGTTTCTGACTTTCTTTTATTTCGTGAAGCTATAGTAAAGTATATAAAAACGGTATTATGTTACTGAGGAAGCCCTCGACGGGTGAGATCTCATGAAGTGCTTGTGCTCTTCTTCTCCACTCAGCGGAGGTGCAGTGATGGAGGGACCCCTGAACACCGGGCCAGTTTTCCTGCAGGAAGCCTCCTCTTTGATGGTGTAAACATGCCTCGACCTGCTCCGAGTAGACTGACCCCTTGGATAGAGAGTCTGATCCTGAGCTACCACCAGGAGGAGGAGGAGGGGGGCATCCGCGATGGAGGACGGCTGAAGGCTCATGTCATCGGGGTGAGTCAGATGTCCCTGTCCCAGGCACGAAGCTCCGAGGGTCCCACGGGGCTTCTGTTCCTGTCCGACGGGGTGCTGCAGATCCCAGCCGTCCTCACCGCATCTGCCTGGGAGCATCTTCAGGAGCAGGAGGACCGCGAATGCTTCACTAGCTTGGTGAACACCACCGTGATCATCCAGAACTTCCAGCTTCACTTTCACATGGCCAAAGAACTTACCAAATGCAGGTTCTTCTTATCAGTGGGAGAGCTGGCTACGACTGCAGCCGGTCCGGTGAAAGACAACACCCCTTCTTGCACTACTCTGCCCTCTGTCAGGATGAAGTTCTGTGAGACATGGCGAGCTCTGCTGGGTCAGGAGGACTCTCAGAAGCCTGACCCTAACCAGTGTGGGTTGGATCTGTCTGAGGTGCTGGGTGAGTGGAAAAATGACTGTCCGCAGGCTGTGCTGAAGGACACTAAGGAGAAGCTGATGGCAGCTAGATGCCCAGCGGGCAGACCACAACAGTCGGCCTCCACATCATCTTTGACCAGCTGCACCACAGACTTTGACAGGGACAGAAGAAAATACAAGGAAGATAAATGCATCGCTTTAAATACAGAATACAGAGATACAGAAAATAAAGATCAGCCGACAAATGTTGGAAGCAGTACATGTGCAGTGATAGATGGAGATTTACCACAAGTGTGCAAACCACCAGAGTCGACGGTGCCTCCTGTTGATGATGCAGACTGGCAGAGCTCTATGCCTGCAAACGTGGAGGGAGTCTGTGAGAGCTCACCTCTCAGGGAGAGCTCACCTGTTCCTGGAGAGGACAGCATACTGGACGAGGACATGGTCACAGGCATCATTGACTGGCCTCTATCAAATCCTTGGGACATGTTCCCCCCTCCATGTGTTAGCCCCTCATCCTCGGACGCATCCCCACAAGCCTCACCAACTGCCCTCCAGCCCCCTCCCACCACTGCTGCATCCAAACCTGAATCTGCTGCTGTGGTAACCAGCACTCAGCTCCCTGTCCACAGCTCCAAGGAGACCAGCTCCTTCCCACCATACCAGAAACAGCCGAGCACCTCCCCGATCACCTCTTCATCTTCAGCCCACATGAGTCGGCCTGCTTCAGGCTGCCTCCCCACTTCAGTCCGAGATCGTCAGGACGTTGAAGGTGCTGTTCAGGGAAGCTACAGAAAGCCAAAGAAGAAGCGATGCGAGGCCACACCACAAGACCTATCCACAGCTAAGGGGGAAGAAGAGCTCAGCCAGAGCCCTCCATCATGGCTCTTTGACACTCAAACTGGTCCCTCTGGAACTGAAGAGTGCAGCAATCCTAGACAGACTGGCATAGAGACTGTCCTGAGAAAGACCCCCAAGAGTCACAGCGATGGCAGACAGTTTACTTACTCCTACAAGGTGTCTGGACAGAATCTGCAGGATTTCAGTCGATTCAGAGTCCCTGCATCTTTGCTGCACTGGGCCGTGAAGTATCTGGTTGCTCCGAAGAAGACAGACATTCTTCCAAACGTCATCTGAGCATCTTCTTGTGATGTTCAGCTCCCCTGTTACAGTTCAGTTTTGACACTTTAGTCTGTTCTGAACAAGAGGAACAGTGAGAACTGGTTGATGAATCAAATCAATCAAGTTGTTTTTGAAACAGGAATGTCATTTTTAAGCAATAAGAAAAGTTATTACTCATTTCTCTGGCATGCACATTTTTGTGCCTTTAGTGACGCATAATGTTAAAAAGATATTTGGAGACACCATGGTGAAAAAATGTTAACATTTTTCTGCTGTTTTTCAGTGATTTGTTGAAGTCATTTTCAATGAAGGATTTTATGATTCTCTCCAAGTTTGGAGTTATTAAACAACTTAGTCATGCTGAAAACGATGGAAAATTAATCATCCAGGAAAGCGTTCAAAAAGGTGAAGCCATGTAACTGAGTTTAAACAAAAAAAAAGTATTCTGTATTAAAAAAAAGTTCTTTAAATAAAAAGCAATATAATAAATCAGCTTTTCCGTTTTATCTGAAATAGTAATAGTTGTTTTCCATCTCTCCCCAAATCTTAAAACATATGATGAGTATGTGACGCTACAATCAATGAGAAAAAGAAATCTGAAGCTGATTGTTCACGTGCATGTCATTATACACGGGGCGCAGTCAGATTCTCTGTGGCTTTCGCTCTTTAAAAATGATTTAGAAATAAATAAATAAAAGGAGCACACTAAGATATAGGAACATAAAGAAAACAAGTGGCATCAAACAGCTTAAAAGAAGTTTGATGTAAAATGGCGTCTGTGATAAAGTAAATGCATCTCCACAAGAGCAGTTCTGTAATTCCTACAGCTCAGTGAACTGTTTGAATACAGAATCTGGGTTCTAGAGACAGAAAAGGAGCATCGAGCTGCGTTTTACTGAGAATGAGGCCGGAGTTTAGAACAAATGAGTCTGAATGGTCTCACCTTCTCTGTCCTGCCGTGTTGCGACATTGAAAATAGACTCAATTTGTATCTGAAAGCTGTAAAAGATAAAAGAAAATTGAAAAGGTATACTGTAATACAACATCAACAATTTCAATATGATACAACTTTATTCATACAGTGTTTGTTACAACACAAATTTTCAGAGCTCCAGAGCATCACTGTCGAGCAGCATTATTAGATAGATAGATAGATAGATAGAACTTTATTAATCCCTGAAGGGAAATTCAAAGGTTTTAGGTAAAGAAGCAGCGCCAGGCTGCTACAGGGCTGCAGTATAGCTAAGAGGGTATGTTTAAGACAAGCCTGCTCTAGTCCTGGTACTGGATATAACACATTCTAATCTGAGCAGTGAAAGGCTCTGGTTGGTGGCATCAGAAGCAGAACTGGTCTTACAGAGATGAATCCAATCCAGCACTGTTTCTGTGCCACCATGTATTCTGAACCCTGAGTGAAAAAGACGGCCACCTAACTGACATGCAGCTAGCTTTGCTGAAAATTTTAGATATAAATAGGAGGCTCGCAGAGGTCAGGTGTTCAGTGTTAATAAGCCTCAGTAGCATCTTTCTTCCTGCTGCGGTGCAACCAACTAACCACAGCGAGATATCATGGCTCACTCAGCACATTATCTGTGTGTAGCAATAAAATGAGACCAGCTTTTCTTTGCCAAGTTCTTCTTCCTGGGTGTCCTCACATCCACTAGTTGCGTCCCCTTTTTCAGTGGTGCAGCAAGGATTGTTGTCCGTCCAGGTCATCCTTTAAGTCTGAGCTCTAAGAAACTGAGGATGGAGACTGTGCCTGTTTGCATAGATGGGCCAAATATTCTTTTTGAATTCTCCTAAAATCAACTAATGCGTCGTGGTGATATTAAAGATGAGGTCGTTTTCAACACACAATGCTGACCAACTTTCTTTCCTGTATGAGTCTCATATCCTGAAATCAGTCCCACGACTGCAGCACCTGCATACCGAAGGGTGACATTCCTCGAGTGGGTGGAGGTGCAGTCATGGCTGTAAAGAGGAGAAATGAACAGGCATGCAGCTTCTGAAGTGTTTTAACCAGTAGCAGAGGGATGGTAGAGGATTTGTTGATCAGTCTGTTTGCTATGATTACATTGACAGCACAGCTGGAGTCAGTGAGGAGCAGCTGGTTGTGACTCCTCCCAGTGGTCCACGCGCTGTTGCTTGATGTGCAGAGCTGTAACTTTGGCCCCCACCGTGGACCGGTTGGTTCTGTTTGCAAAGTGATGGAGGTCAAATACTACTCTGGACCAGTATCTACAAAACACTTCATGACAGGGACTAGCAGGATACCAACCAGCTGGTCTCAGAACTTTTTCACCCCAACATCTGCTCCAGCTGCCATTCTGGTGTCAGCTGTGGTGAGCCATCATATTTATAAGCTTACGGAAACAACACATGCCCTTTGCTGTCCATTCCATTTGTGATGTCCATCTGTGCTACTTGGTGGGCTACAAATAAAAGCATCAGGTTTCAAACTAAAAATGTATAATAAAAGAAAATGTATCTAAAGTTTAAAGGAGCATGGATCACTGTACAGTTGGTAAATCAAAACTATCAGAGACAAACTGAAGTTTTTCTTTTATTGAAATCAAAGCTGACACGTGGAAGCTTGAAGTATATTATTTATACATTTCATCAGAATATTATTATTGAGTTTAAGTATAGAAGACACATTTTAGAGTGCAGCACCCTTTTCTGTCCAGAAGGTGTCACTAGATACAACACATGGTAAAATTTTTCAAGATTGAAGCCAGTCTCTTTCTCTGTGACAGCTGAGGTTGCTATGAAAGGTTGGTATGAAATATGAATGAATGAATGAATGGTTTTTGATAGGTGTCTGCTGTTCAAGTCACATGAGGAAGAACTCAGTGAGCTCTCTGCCTTCACATCACCAAGCGGGCAGAAAACAGCAGGAGCCATTACTACACATTCAGCAGGACTACCGTATGCAGAAAGTAACCAAAATGACCAAAAAGAGATGCAAGTTACTCAGTATTGACACTATGTGAAACTACTGCACACAAAGGAACCACAATTTGGTGGAAAAGAGGTAAAAAACAACCACAAAGGAGAAGAAAACGACTGGAGATGGAGAACAACTCCACAGACTCACCATCCATCCTTCCATCCATCCATCCATCCATTATCTGTACCCATTTTTACCCTGTGCAGGGTCGGGGGGGGGGGTCTGCTTGAGCCTATCCAAGCTGTCTTTGGGGCAGGACTACACCCTGGACAGGTCGCCAGTCCATCGCATGATGTGAACAGAAAAAGAAAAATACTGACAGCTATTATTTCCAAACTGGTCAGAAAACACTCGAAATACAAAAAGGAGGATTGCGGATGGAAAGTAGCTTTAGTTAAATCTGGCATATGTGCACAACTTCATGAATTTGTACCAATGTTCATCAATGGGCGCTGTCTTCACCAAATAAAGAAATAAATAAGAGATGAAAAGACATTCCCCAGTCGCATATTGACAGCAAAGAGACACGAACAATGACATTAAATAGAAATGAAATCTATGCAGAGTCATCCACTGCAGAGTGAAAGCCTGAAGACGCAAAGTTGTGAAGAGACACAAAACTTCCACAAAGATTCAAAATGAAATTAAGAAGAAAAAGGAGCGGAAAAATAACATTTAAAACGTGAACAATCCTGAAGACAGATTCCAGCAAATGCTTATATGATTGTAGACTCGGGCGAGAATGGTCACTTGATTTTAATTCAGGTAGATTTAAGATCTGCGATCATGCAATCATTGTTTAGAAAGCCGCTGCTCTACTTTCAGTTTATGAAGCTCAGACGACATCAACAGAAGCTTTCCCGTTACTTTAAAATGATCTTTTCAAACACTCAGCCGAGGTGGATTAGTTCTAGCAGGATTCTTGGACTAATATTTGATTGTAACCCAGGTTTTGCTGCTCAAGTCAAACATGTTCTTCAGTCTATTTTTTTCCCTTTAAACTGTTTAGTCAGGGTTTTCCCACCAGCTCCAGTTGATCCATTCAAAAGAGACTCATCATCCTGCGCTCTCGTCCCCTCTCTGTTAGATTTCTCTGAGGTTTAAAACTTTTACTGCTTGCCTTTTGCTGCTCTCTCAGACAGATCTGATACTCATCTTAGTGTCTCTTATTTGTTGTTATTACCATTTTACTTCCCCTGAGTATAAATTGAACTTTAAAAAAAAGCCATACATGTTCAAATATTTATCAGTCTTTGTTTGCTCTTATGATCTTTTATAGTATCATTCTCTGATAATGTTTTTTTAAGGCATTTATTTACTTTCTAAACTTGTGTCATGGTGCTGAGCAGCTGATGCATCTTAAATCTGTAAAACCTGAAATATGAAGCAACAGACAGAAAAGTGAACCCAAAAAACTCAAAACCAAAACCAGTCTTTGACCATTTCTGTAAATATTTTTTGCTCTTTTA
>JBAMYA010077854.1:0-23889 GCA_037176975.1 Arrhamphus sclerolepis | reverse complement strand
TGAAAGACATGAAGGGAAAAAAAACAGGTGAGGTTGAAAAAAAAAGTTGTTAACTTAGCAAGAAAATTACAAAAAATATAAAAAAAAAAAAAAAAAAAAAAGATACAGGCTATATTTATAATACAGTAACAAGTATTGGAGGTGTGTGAGGGGTTTATGTGTATGAGGTGTTGCACAATTATTGCACAGACCTGTTTGTGGAGTGAAAAGAGTGAAAGAACATGACTACAGTTATATTGTAGAGTTGTACAGTCTAACAGCAGCAGGGATAAAAGATCTCTAAAGAAAGATCTTCCTACAATGAGGGTGAATCAGTATGAAGGTGCTGCTCAGAGCCTCCACTGTCTGATGCAGCGGGTGAGAGGGATTGTCCATAATGGATGTCAGATTGGCTAACATGCTCCTTTCACCCACCTCCTCCACAGAGTTCAGCGGTCAGCCCAGGACAGAGCTGGTCCTCCTGACCAGGTTTTTTACAAGTCTATCTCTGTCCTAGTCAGAGCTGCTGGCTCCCCAACAGATGACAGCGGGGTGGATAGCTGAGGCTAGCAAAGAATTATAAAAAGTTCTTAGCCTGCACGCTCCAAAGGACTTCAGTATTCTCAGAAGGTGGAGGCGACTTTGGCCCTTTTTATACAGTGCATCATTGTTGTGGGACCAGTCCGGCTTGTTGTGGAAGTGAACGCCCAGGTATTTAAAGCTGTCCACCAGCTTAATGTCTGAGCCCTGGATGTTCACCAGTGCTCAAATGACTGACCTTTGTTCCAGCTCATTCCCAGCCTTCATAAGAGACCATTTTATTTCAAAAATCTATGTGGCCACAGCATTCAATATTAAACATAAACAAGCAGTTTAACATAATTTCCATGTTGCTGTACTAACTGTAACCTTTCCAGGGTGTACCCTAAAGACTATTAGAACATTCTCCAACAGACCTTTTGTCCTCTGTTAGTGTTAAATGACAAAATGCTGTACAGACACAAATGACTTTCACTTACTCTTAACTTTTGATTTTTCTTTATTCAAATTATGCAATAAAATGAAAAAGTGTTTTCAACTCTTGTCTTGTGCTTGGATAGCCATATAATACAGACTGAACTGAATATTATTGTTTTACTGACATTATAAATAGATACCTTAAGATAAAAAATATTAAATATTAACTTCTTAATATTATAATGCATCATCCCCTTATAAAAATCTTGCACAAAGATATGATCAATAAATAAGCATAAACAAACTCAGAAGGTGCAATAACAGTTTTTAGTACAAAGTTTACAGTTAAGTATATATAATTGCAAATGCAGGTTTATTTGGGGCACTGGATGGATTGATTAAGTGCATTAATAGCTTTTGGGTTGAAGCTGTCCCTGAGCCTAGAGGTCCTCACACAAAAGGCTGTGAAGGGTCTGCTGGATTAGAGAAGTTCAATTAGACATGGGTGTGTGAGTGTCCATGCAGATCCAGCTGGATTTCCTAAAGCAGTGTGCACTGTAAACATCCTCCGGGACTGGAAACTGCACCCTGACAGTCCTCTGTACTTTTGACAAAACCTGCTATCGAGCTTTCCAATTAGCTGCTTTCCAACTGAGACAAAACATTTAATTCAAATACTGTAGTGTGTTGTGGGTATATTGCAGGCATTGCATTAAGGGTGCTGTTTGCTGTTTCACGTTCAGTGGGTGGGGTTTGTGGTGGTTGTATGTGTTTATGTTCTGTGAGTAGTTTTATTGTAGAATTAGCTTTTTTGTTCATGTTTGAGCTTGTTGATACCATAATTGAAAGTGGTGGGACAAACAATGACTCTCCTCATTAGAGTGTAGGTGAAATTGTTGCTATTCATTATTGGTATGTGTGTGTATTGGGATGTTTTGGCTTTGGCCAGTCATCACAACGATAATCTGGAATGACAAAATGTAACCTGCTGAGAGCCAGGTATTGTTTTGGTATCTCGCTTTAGATTCTCACTTGTATCTTTCTAGCAAACAGTTATTTGTTTTTGTTGCTGTGTTTTTTTTTTTTTGTTTTTTTTTTGTTTACCTTTTTGCACGACAAACTACCAGCCTGGCCTTCCCTGTGTTTCACAACTCTGTACTGATGAGGAAGTAGAGCCACTGCAGTAATAGTCTGTAAATGGGCATATCTGTGTTTGTTTTCAATAACACAACATGACTTGTCATCTTTGGAGACTGAAGCTTGGGCCAAGTTGACACCCCTTTCAATGTTCACTTAACAGCTAGAGTGGCTGTGTACCGTAATAATACTTATATTATACACACAAACATAGTACAAAGCCCCTTTCCAAATTGGTAAGGTTTGGCCTACAACAATTTAAGGAACATCATTCACGCCCGCCCACTTCATTTCACACCTTCTGCAAACAGCACTGTAAATATCTTGTTTATTCACACCATTGGTTTGCCACCTCTTTTTAACTGAATATTATTTACAAAGTGCACTAAAGTTGCTTTGCTTGCTGTCTCTGTCTTTAGTGTGTGCTCCTCACTTATCTTTGTTCTTTCCCAAATTCTCTTAAGAGTTTATGTCAAACTTTCTTTTTTTTTTTTTTCTTTTCATCAGGACCTTCCTGGGTTTTGGGGTGTCACACTGATTGACCCCTCATGTATGACCGCAATGCTTTCGGAGTTAAATTTATAATTTTTGAATTCCTGCTGTCCTGCTTCTGGCTATTGGAAAAAGTAATTTACACAGATGAAAAAGAAATGGATGAGCATTTTACAAGTAATTAGGTTAATTGTCAGCAGGTCAGTAGCAGGACTGGATATAAAAGGAACATTTCAAAGAGGCAGAGATGTAAAGATGGACAGAAGTTCACAAATCTGAGACAAACTGTCCAGAAATTGCAGGACAATTTTGGAAAAAAATGTTCTTTGATTTAAAATTGCAAGGACTTTGAAGATCTCAGCAGCTACAGTACATAATTTCTGCCATTTAGTGCTGTTGTGTAATTATTGATGTTATGTAATATTCTTTTCCAATTGTCAAAATGTTTTAAAAGTGCAAAGATTGTGAAAAATAACAAAAAAATATATAATTTTATTAAAAAAAATCAGAAATTAAATAGTTTGTGTGGACCAAAATATTATTCTTAACCAAAATGAATAAAATAAAATAAAATAAAGTAAATTATTCTAACTTATGGAAGAGTCACTTCAGAAGTGCTCTAAGTGGGTCTAGTCACATTATTTAAGAGAAAGTAAGAAAGAAAGAGAGAAAATATTTTGACCTCCCATGATTGAAATTCCCTCAAGCAGTCAACACAAATGTAAGTCAGCTTGTTCATCTACTGCAACTTTAATCTATCCATGAAAGCTTAGTTATAAGTTGTCTTTAGCTTAGTTGTCTTTGTAAGTTATAACCCAGAGAGATGCAGCTAAAGATCAATACCCCACATAGAGTTTGTGATCAAGAATTGATATAGGGGTACCCTGTGTATGAAAATGTGACACCTAAAGCTCCTGATGTTAATGCATTTGAGAAGCCGCAGTTGATAATCTGTTCAGCACCCATCTGAAGCCCCCTTTTCCATCTTTGCTGAGGAGGGGGCGTTCACTATAATTTCCCATTTAAATACATTGGAGAGAAGGAGAAAGTCTTTAATAGCTTTGTGAGATTAACCCACTGAAAAAGACCTGGGCTGATAGAGACCAAAAATGTGATACAGGTGCACACACACCTATACACATAATCAGGAAAGTAATTTCCTAGTCTTTTATGTCATGATGTATGCATATCAAAGCTCCATTAATCAAAGGATGAAGTTCCAAAAATCCTTCCTTGAAACACATCTTTTTCATGCCATATCAGATACGGTACACTATCGGATCACCTAAAAGACACTAAACTCCACTGGACCAAAATGATGACTTTCTTTAGTCATCATTTTGACTAAACGATACAACCAAACTGTGAGTCATTCCTTCCCCCACCAGGAGAAATAATTTTACATAGAGCCTACTTTTCACACTAAGATGTAAAGAATGCAAAAAGACTTAAGCAATTTACATCAATATATGTATCACAGTTTACGTGAGTTTTTATAGTGAAAACATTCAAAACTGAGGCTGACAGACCACCGTGTATTTCTAGATTCCCACCACTCGTGGCAATAGCTCCATCAGTTTTTTTTTTGTTTTTTTTGACCAGTTCTTTTAATATTTTTGATTTTTCAACAAAATCTTGATTACATTGATGTTTTTGACTTATTTTCTCATTCTGGTTTGGACGCTGTGCTACTTAATGACTTTTCTTGGTTATTTTCTCATTTCTTTTTCACTGGTTATGAAGTATGTATTATGAGTAACATTTACAAGCATGAGCAGCTGATCAACATTTCAAGAAGCCAAATTATACCCAGACTGAGATCCCAAATCCCCAATGAGTTGAAGAGGAGATGCCGTGGATGCAGATCAGGAGCAAAGAGGAGAGAGAGGGAGGAGGTTTAAACCAGCCCTTTCCTCCATCATAATTTAAAACATGAAATTGCTTGCAAATAGGAAGGATGAATAAGATGAAGTTTTGGCAATGCAATGTGCATTTTATATGCATGTTTGTTAGTGTGTTTTAGTGAGATGTGGCGGCAAGAGTTTATCCCTGACCTGTGCATCTCTCTGCCCAGCTTTCTAACGAAATGGGCAGACAGAGGTTTGAGGAGTAAAGGAAAAAGGAAGGGAAGTGGAATAGCAGTGTTTATTAAAAACAAATGGGATAATCCAGAACATGCTGCTGTGAAACACGGTTTCTGCAGCCTCGATATTGAAATGTTAGCCACGAGTATCTGTCATTATTTATCGATAGAGTTTACCAGTGCTATTATGGTGGCAGTTTACATCCCACCATCAGCTGGAGCTGATGCTGTGTGTGTCAGCATCAGTTCGCCCGTTGCTAGGCTACACACACAACAGCCCAGCACATTCCTGACTATTACTGGTGACTTCATCCACTTCTCTCTCTCTGACACATTGTCAGCTGCTCTACCAGAGATGATGAAATGTTAAATTTGTTTTATGCAAAGATCAGAGATGTATACAGATATTGTGTACGACCTGCTCTGAGCAAGACTGATCATAATCTGGTCTTCAACCTACAAACCCATCATTCAGAGACAACTTGTGACCCAAGGACTGTGAGGAGGTGATCACAGGAAGCTGAAGAAACTCTGTGGGGATGTTTTGGAGCTCCAGACTGGGATGCACTTTGTGAGCCACATGGAGATGACATTCAGTGCCATGATCTTCTGTGTGGACAATACCATTCCCACCAGAACAGTAAGGTGCTTTCCTAATAATAAACAAAGGATCATCAGTGACCTGGAAGAACTTCTCTATATGAAAAAAAAGAGCCTTCAGGGAGGGAGACAGGGAATTATTGAGGTCAGTACAAAAACAATGGAAGTCAAGATTAGAGACAACAAGGAGGTGTACTGGGGAAAGCTGGAGAACAAACTCCAGCAGAATAACATAAGAGATGTGTGCTCGAGAATGAAGAAGATCACAGTCTTCAAGCAGAAAGAGGATCCAATATATGGAAATCTGGACAGAGCAAATGAACAGAACACATTCTTAGACTGGTTCAGTTCAGAGACCAATTGATCATACTCCTCTCCTGCCCCAGCCAAACTGACCTTCCACCCTCCCTTGATCCACAGCTCCCATGTCACATCACAGCTGTCTTATTTTCCATTATCCAGGATCCACTGTAGTTTGATATCATTGTGGGACTGGAGTTGAAAATGCCCTAACCTACAGTCACCTGGACAAAATGGGCAGCACTGTGATGCTTATGTTCTGTAATTTCTCCAGTACATTTAAAACCATCCAGCCTGTTTTACTACATAAGAAACTCTATAATGCCACCACAATCACCTCGATTTCTGTCTACATGAGAAACAGGCCACACTTTTAGAGACTGAATGGTTGTGTGTCTGACCAGGTGGTCAGCAGCACGGGAGCACCACCGTCATCTGCAGTAATACTCAGATGACTGCAGTTGTGGAGTGAATCAGTGATGGACAAAAGACTGAGTACAGAGAACTGGTTGACGACTGTGTGGGAACAATAATGTCACCTTGACGTAAACCTCTATTTTTGTCTTGTGACAGCCCTGGCCTGGTTTTGTCATCTGACTAAGTCATTTGTCTTGTTCATAGGTGGATGAGCCAACTGGGCGGGGCTCTTGGTCATCAGAGAACCTGGTTTTGGTGCGTCTGGCCATAAAAGCCAAGTGCTCAGTCTAACTCTGTCGCTCTCCTCCGCAGCTTGGTTTGTCCACAGACACAGATTTGCACCCACTTTACACCACCGACTATCATCTTTACACGATGCATATGCTGTTTGTTATTAGAGTATTCTATCTTATTAAATAAATATATTTTGTTTTTTTTGTTGTTGTTTTTGTCACGGCCTTCCACATGGGTTGTGACAATCTTGTTCACATTCAAACAGCATTTCCATCACGGGAGAAGAAGTGGAGGTTGAGGATTATAAATAGCTCTGTGTTCACCTGGACAACAGATTGAGATATAAAAAAGGGACAGAACAGAATTTGCTTCTTCAGAAAGCTTAGGTCAGTACTGGCAGCCAGATGTTTCATATTGTCTATAAGTTTATTTTGGAGAGTTCAGTCCTATTTGCAGTCATCTGGGAGCAGCGTCAGAGCCAACCAACTTAAAGAAATTGAACAAACTGATAAAGAAAACTGGCTCTGTTCTGGGGACTGTTATGGAGCCTCTTGAGCTCAGTGTGCAAAGGAGTATAACATGAAAAACATCATAAACAACACTGAACATCCTCCACAACACAATACCTTCAGTCAGAGGCTTCTCCAGATTCCCTTCAACACAGACCACTATAGGACATGAGGACGACTACTGCAATAATTGAATTAAAGGGAAAATTGAAGGGGAGTGAGAGCATTGGTTGAAAGAGTAAATAAACCAGTGTATGTCTTCTTTTGCATGCCTGGAGAGAATAGAAGTTAACTAGTGAATGCTGTGATGGATTGGCACTTTGTTAAAAGAACAAATTAAGTTGAAGAGTGAGGACACTGTTGCCATGAATGTTTTAAATAGCAAGAAAAGCTTGAAAGGGCTGAAACAGGCAATAATTGATATTCAGGATAGAACATATTTAAAAAGATTTTTTTTGGACAGCATGGTGGCTTGGTGGTTAGCACTGTTGCCTCACAGCAAGAAGATTCCTGTTTCAAGCCTCCACATGGGCCTTTCTGTGTGGAGTTTACATGTTCTCTCCGTGCTTGCATGGGTTCTCACAGGGTACTCCAGCTTCCTCCCACAGTCCAAAGACATGCTTGTTAGGTTAATTGGTGTTCATAAATTGTCCCTAGGTGTGAGTGAGAGAATGAATGGTTGTATGTCTACATGTGACCCTGTGATGGACTGGCAACCTGTCCAGGGTGTACCCCTGCCTTTTGCCCTAAGTGAGCTGGGATAGGCTCTAGCAGATCCCTGTGACCCTGTATTGGAAACAGTGGGTAAAGATAATGGATGGATAAAAAGATTTTTGATTTCATGTCATATGCAAATTAGACCAAAGGCATCCAGTCTTCACTTACAAAGAAAGACATTTTATTTTAAATGTTGGGCATCCCTTTGTCTCCCCCCCTACATTTTCAATAAAGAAAATACATAAAGACAGTGTTTTTAACACACATTGTTTAACTTTTACTCTCAGGAACACATTTTAAGTACACTTAAATCAGTTCTTCACCCATAACAATAATAATAATAATAATAATAATAATAATAATGCTAATAATAATGCTAATAATAGCACCTTTCAGGGTACCCAAGGTGCTTTACAGAAGGGTTGGGGTAGGGTTAGACAAAAGATGGGTTTTGAATGATGATTAAAAGGTGTCCAGGGTTGAGACTTTGAAGATATTGGGAGGGAGGCAGTTCCAGAGGGTTGGGGTAGCCACACTGAATGCCCTGTCCCCAAAACTATTTAGTCTGGTGTGTGGGATGGACAGCAGGCCCAAGTCTGAGGACCGCAAGTTTTGGGATAGTGTATGTTGGTAGAAAAGGTCAGACACGTAATGAGGGGTGAGTGCATGGAGACATTTGTAAGTGAGGAGGAGGACTTTATAGGAAATACAGTATTTGACTGGGAGCAAATGGAGACGGATGAAGTTGGAGGTGATGTGATGCCAGGGCTTGGTGTAGGTCAGAACCCTGGCAGCTGAGTTTTGCACTTGCTGAAGCCTGCCCAGGGTTTTACTGGGTACCCTGGACAGGACTCCATTGTAGTAGTCCAGCCATGAGAGAATGAAAATATGAATAAGGGTCTCAGCAATGGAGTCAGGGAGTGAGGGCCAGAGACAACAATTTTCCTGAGGTGGTAGAAGGCAGACCAGACTGCAGGACAGAGTGAATTTGATGTGGGAGAGGGTGGAGTCCGTGGTGATACCCAGGTTGCCTATTTCCTCTGATGGAGTGATTTGACCGCCATTCACATGGAGGAAAAGATCTTCAACCTTCAGGAGCACAGGAATTGAGGCCACAACCATGAGTTGTTGTTTTTGTTGTTGTTGTTGTTGTTTGTTTGCTTTTTTTCTTTTCTTTTTTTAAACTGTTAAGTTGAAGTAGTTTGGCACTCATTCAGATTTTTATGGCATGGAGGCAGTTGACCAGAGAAAGTGGGGGGAGCAGAGTTGATGGTGAGGTGCTGATATAGGGTTAGGTATCATCAATGTAACAATGAAAATTTAGACCATGGTGACATACAGTTTGGCCGAGGGAAAGTAGGGAAATGGTGAAGATAGCCAAGAACAGAGCCTTGGGGGATACCATGGCTGATTGGGGCAGGTGGGGAGGAGGTGCTGTTTATGGTGACAAACTGTGATCGGTCGAAGACTGGAACCATAACTGAGCAGTACCATTGATGCCAAGGTGATGGGATAAACGTTTGAGGAGGATTTTGCGTGAAACAATGTCAAAAGAGAATGATGATTCCAGAGTCTGCAGCGATGAGAAGGTTGTTTGTTATTTTGATGAGGGCAGTCTCTGTAGTAGCAGTGAAGGAGGATATAGAGTAATGGGGGTGAGGAGACAGGCTGCTCAGTGATAGGGGCACATTGAGAGAAAAGGGAACAGATGCTAGAACTGTTTGGTGGATGGAGTCAGCTTTAGCCCAGAAAAAGTTGAGGAACTTGGAGCAGAGGTCCTGGGTGTCAGTAGTAGAGAGGACAGCTGGCAGAGGGAACAGGAGGTTAATGGTGGTAAAAAAGTGTGATTCTTGGATGATTCTGCTGTGAGCCAATGAGAGTGGAATAGTACTTGGTCTTGGCCTTGGAGAGTTCCTCCTTAGGAAAACTGGCCTCACCATCTCACCAGTGTAGGACACCACATGGTCTTGGAAGGCTAGACCATGGACAGTCAGGCCAATTTTTTTGAAGAGCCTCTCCAGCTGTTGACCTGTGGCCTTCATGGTGTGGAGGTGGATGTTGAACCAGGGGGCCAGGTGAGTGTGGGAAATGTTGGAATAAATGTACATAAGTTATCTCATATTTACTCTTTGTCTTTTGTCTTGTACTAATACGTGTGAAGAGTTTGTTGTGTGCAGAGAAGCAGAAAGCGAGACTGAATCAGCCCACACGTTGCTGAGGTATCTTTGCAGATACAGAAACCTCTCCCTTAATTGCCAAAGAGCTGTTGAAGGCAGAAAAGGAACAATGTGTGCTGAGAAGATCTTGTCGTTCAAGCTTGATCTGTAATCTGTCATTTTCCTCACAATTGCTGCTGTGTGCTCCCCTTCCCTTTAGAGCAGCAACGCTCATGTAACTAGGGACAGCCCTAAGGAAATATAAAGAGAGGGTACGGCAGAAAATGCTTCAGAACGGTTGAAGATTGTAACTGAGCATTTCTCTGTCCGTTCTCCTCACAAGTAAAAATAATTCTAACTCTCTTTTCTTTCTTTCCTTGTTGTTATATGAATGTTTTAGGTGCTTAAACCTGACAAGTCCTGGTTACTAGGTGAGCCAGAGAGTACAGTCTTGAGGATAGAGTGGCATTATCATTCAAGACAAGTCCCCCAGATGAGGTATTAGTGGGTGCTGGGGACAAATGCATTGATGAGGATAATGAGGACAACCAGGAGTTGAGGAGAGAGAGAATGTAATAGAGAATGTAATACACTTGAATGATGTTGTGGCAGGAGCAGGGATTTCCTTAATCTGTATGTCCTCTCTGTATATGACAGCCAACCCACCTCGATAGCCTACAGAATGGGGTTTCTGAAGACAGGCATAACCAGGGGGAGTGGCTTGGTTGAGGACAAGAAAATCCTGCTGGTTTTGCCATGTCTCAGTAAGAAATAAAAAAGAAAATTCACTTTTTTATGTCATTAATCAGCAGGGCTTTGTTGTTTAGGAAGCGAGTATTGAACAACATGAGGGAAGCTGTGGAGAAATCGGGGGGAGGGCATTGATGAGAGTATCCACACAGGTCAGTGGCTGGAGACAGCTGGAGTGCACGTGAGATTTGTTGTGATGATGTCGGCCAACGTCATGGAAGTACGCAGTGGATGAAATGACAGGAATGGAGTTCAGAGAGGCAGAGTGAAACTTGTACTGGAATGCCCTATGAATGTAACGAGGGCACCGTAGTAGTCCGAGTGATTTAGGCTATGTTCACACTGCAGCCTGAAGTGACTCAAATCGGATTTTTTCGCCTATATGCGACCTGTATCTGATCTTTTATTGACAGTATGAACGACACAGATCCGATTTTTTTCAAATCCGACCCAGGCCGTTTGGATATGTAGTCCTATTTCCGATAAATATCCGATCATTTTATATGCGACTTCAGTCTGAACTGGCAGGTCGCATTCATTCGACCTATACGTCATCAATCCCAGGTCGGAGGCTGACAGAGCTTCTGGAGGGGGGTGGAGGTCTACCGCAATTGTCAGGCAGCGAGGGGCATCGCGACCGAATCCCGACAGGAACCCCATCCGCGAACACACATCACAAACCCCGCCCAGATTCCCCAGCTGGGGGGTGCGGCTCACCACTGCCAGAGACCACTGAATCCCGGAATCCCGCACAGAGACCGCGACAGTCCACCGGCAGCCGCGCCCAATGGATGATGGCACCTCCCCTCCGGCCCGACCGAAGCCAGGAGGAGGAAGGGGAAAGGTGGGGGAGAGTGCTGGGGAAGCAGAAGGGGGTTGCTGGGGCCTATGCGGGTCCACGAGCATCACAACTGGGCAGCCTGTCCGGTCTGAACACTGGCCACGTTCGCTGTGTGTGACGTCGTCGTATTCTACAATGCGCATGTGGAACGCTTTTGGGTCGCTTTCAGTTCATACTGAAGATCACATACAACTCACATATCTTACACAAAAAAATCGGATTTCACAAAAAAATCGGAATTGAGCATTAAGCCTTGCAGTGTGAACGTAGTCTTAATGACATCCAGGCAGATGGGTCCCGCCAAGTGTGTAAGTCTCCAGAGAGCGAGAGAGTATTTGAGCACCATGGAGGCCAGCATCAGGCTATGGAGGGAGGCAAATGCCAGTGGCAGCCAACGGTGGGATGACAGAGAAAGCAGAGACTTCACGAACGAGAGTCAGGTAATCCGATCCAGGAGATTGATGAAGCCTACTAGCTAGCAGGAGACACTAGCAGCTGATAGGCAGCTAGCCCTGGCCCCAGACCTCTGATCGGTTGGCCGGTTGGTGAGTCACACAAATGTATCAGCAGAGAATGCACTGTTGTCGCAATCAGATCGAAGTGTGAAGAAGGGGAATTTGAAAGAAGTAGAAAAACTTCACAAAAATCCGACAAACTTCACGAAGACAGAGCAAAACAGAATAAGACTGACCGACCGAGAAACGACGACATGAAAAATCAGCATCCTCTCAGACCGGAAGTTTTTTGAAACCAAATTGTCCTGTACTGCCTCCCCTCACACAACCACTCTTGGGTTACTATTGTAAAAATATTTATCGTGCTCTGTTAAGATCAGTAAAGGGAAAACAAGTAAATAAATGATTGAAAGATGCCTGTTTCATGCCTTAATTGGTTTAACTTGATAGTTAATTAGTGGGTTATAGTACACTTGGCTTCACAGAATTTTTACTTTGAAAATACTTTAATTTAAAAGTCAGTACTTGGTACTTTTACTTGATTATATATTTTGCAGTGTCTTTGTACTTTTACTCAAGTACTAAACCTCAGTACTTCCTCCACCACTGAAGGTAAGTTTTACATGAATGGTGTTGTGTAATTGTTCTTTTTCATACTCAAAAAAAACTCTAAAAACTTAAAATAAACTGAGTTGAAAAGAAATATGTACGAAGATCTTGAATCTGTCCGTGAGACAGATTTCATTGTTTATGAACTCAAATCCATTTTGTATATTTTATGACACATGGAAGCATATATCAACAGTATTTTTAAAAGGTTAATAAAGTACAACAAATAAGACATTTAAGAGTTGCATTTATAAATAATTGAAAGCATGACATGGCAGATGATTTCAGTTGTCACTTAAAGTCCATGTTGGTCCTTTTATGTTTATAACAGTGTTTAAAATAAAATCAGATTCTTTTCCATTTTAGTGTTTCAACTCAAACATCTCCATTCACAATACACCACCATGAAGGCATAACACATGGGTGTCAATGCTAACTTGAGGCCCCAGTGGTTGTTGACAGACAGCTTGATTCAATGGGCATTCATGGAAAGTTTGATGAGCATCAACTATTACCCAGCATTCGAGTGCACACATGCATTCAGAATAGGTAAAGTACTACTCCATTTAACAACTGATAGGCAAACAACTGTGAGAGCCTGTGTGTTTGTTCCCTGACATTATTCGAAAGCAAAGCAGAACACAAGATAGACCTTGTTAGCTTCCTTTGCCTGAAAGTATTGCATTGATTTTACCTCAAGGGCCCTCCCCCCTCCTCTACACGGAACCCTTGGAGAGAGTAACCAGCAGTCTGATGAAGGATCTCTTGTTATAAGTGATGCAGAAATTGTATAATGGCCCCATGCACATTATGATGCTGTTTACTTAATTAAACAGACAGGGACACACACACACATACACACGCACGCACGCACATGCACAGACACACTAAAATATAAAATACAAGCAACTAAAAAATGGCATTGTAAGAAAAAAAGGGAGAATGATTACATTTGATTTTGATTGGTACACTTTTTTAAAATGAAAATACTTATTTCCAAATTAAAAAAAAAAATGTTTTCATTGAGTTAATGATTTTAAACTCCACGTCATACTAAAGACATGCGAACTACTGACAGATGAAAAAGCATAATGGATTCCACTGAGAAACCTTGAATCCTTTCACCCCTGTGTGTGATAAAATGCACAACTAACCAAAGTGCTGTTAAAAATTAAACACAACATCTTCAAGGCAAGACCATTACCAGATAATGTGAAAGTGGCCTCCAAGGAGGACAAACTTGGTTAAGATGTTAGAGGCTGGTTTATCACCACAGCTTCTTTAAAATTCCCACGTCTGAATCTGTTATGCCATCAATGTCTCAGTGCCAGACTACATAAGACAATTTGAGGACATTTACTACTGCTGCTGAGCTTGGAAAAAGATAAATTAACCAAATTCAAACATCAAATCAAAAATCACTTACCAGATCCCTTTAAACAGTTCACATATATCTGTCTTAGAAAACAATTACCAATATGAACACTGAACTTCTCCCTCGCATTGTGAAAGTGTTTTTAAACAAGGAATATAACCCAGTCATCGAGGTTCAACCCAGAACTTAACTCTCTCCAACAGGACTTCTTCAGATCCATTTCAACAAAAACCACAACAGGAGCTCTTTCCTGCCCAATAACAATCTACAGTGAACCTTCGAAAAGACTTAAATCACAACAACTAATGAAATATTTGAATTTCACTTGGGGTTTGTTAATGTATTGTTGAATTGAACTGAACTAAACTGAATTACATCGAAATTAATTGAATTGCAATTATTGTTTGCAGTTGTAATATAGTATAAATATATACCCAGCACCTAAATCTTGTTATTAAAAACAAAACAAATACTAGAAAAATGTCTACTGGATTGTAATTAATGAATAAATGATAAATTACTGTGGTTGATCAATTTAAATATAAACATCACTGTTATACAGCCAAAAGAGGAAACCATCTTACTTTTAAATATTACAGGATGAAGTACTCAGTTACAATATTGTACAATCCCAATTTGGGATGTTGTGTAAGATGTAAATAAAAACAAAATACAATTATTTGCAAAAACTTTTCAACCTATATTCAATTGAATACCCTATAAAGACAAGATATTTAATGTTCAAATTGATACATTTTATTGATTTTTCTTTTTTTTTCTCAAATATTCACTCATTTTGAATTTGATGAGCATTAAAAGGATCATCCCCAAAAGGCGAGGTTCACCACTTTGTGAACAACTGCGTGAGCAAATAGTTCACCAGTTTAGGAACTTTTCTCAACATATAACTGCAAGTAATTCAGGGATTTCATCATCTACAGTCCATAATATCTAAAGATTCAGAGAATCTGGAGAAATCTCTGTACGTAAGCAACAAGGCCGAAAACTAACATTGAATGCCCATGACTTTTGATCCCTCAGGTGGCATTGCATTAAAAACCAACATCATTCTGTAAAGGATATTACCATGTGGGCTCAGGAACACCTCAGAAAACCATTGTCAGTTAAAAACTGTACCATGCAAAGCAAAAGCCACATAACAACAATACCCAGAAACACCACCAGCTTTTCTTTGCCCGAGCTCATCTGAGATGAGCTGAAATTGTCAAGAGATGGACTCAGGTTGTTTTTGGACATCATGGACGTTGTGTCTTCCAGGCCAAAGAGGAAAACGACTATATGGATTGGTATCAGTGCAAAGTTCAAAGTCCAACATCTGTGATAATATGGTGGTGTGTTAGCAACTTGTGCTTCCATCCAAGCAACATCTTTTTCAGCTTATTTCAGCAAGATAATTCCAAGCCACATTCGGCAGGTGTTACAACAGTCTGGCTTCGTAGTAAAAGAGTGCTGGTACTAGACTGGCCTGTGAGCAGTCCAGAACTGTCTCTCCTTAAAAATGTGTGGTGTTTCATGAAGACAAAATAAGACAATGGAGACCCTGTACTGTTGAATAACTGAAGTTGTACATCAAGCAAGAATGTGAAATAATTCCACCTACAAAGCTTCAACAATTTGTCAAAATTTAATATGTAGTATGCATGAAGAAAGCAGCTGTACAATCTGCAGTATGTGAGAAATTGTGTTACTTCCAGGATACATTTCTAGTATTCAACTGACAAGTCTGTGTCCTATAACGCAATGCACTAGTATAGTGGAAGCTCGGGGAAGGTGTCCTGACTTGATCTTAGTCTCACGGTGCAAAGAATTACAACCAATACCCTCAACTTTCATATGGAGTTTACACTATACACTGTTTACTGCACTGTATGCATTGTACAATATGTACTTACAAAATGTAGACCTTTTTCAGTACTCGGATCTAAATGTTTTCCACAAATAATAATCTGTGGAAAACACTGCACTGAAGTTCAATAATCTGAATGGTAAAACACAAAGAAAGAAGTGAGAGAAACTCAATACATAAGTTTGCTGATGGATTTGCAGATGCATGTGAGTGACTCCAGAGTCAAAAATAAAATCCTGTTAAAAGAGAGGCATTTTTGTATTATACATCTCGGACATGCTAACCTTCCACAGCTCGATGCCCACAGCCTGAAGCCCAAAGTCAGAGATTCAGATGATGCTTTTTCATCAGTCACTATGTCCAAAAGCAATGTTGTAAGGGGCAACACTGTCACTTGAAATATTGTTTGAAATAAGAGGAGAGGGAGGACAGAATAAGGAGCATGACTGTGCCCTTAATGTATTTCTTAATGCAGAAAAAACAAAAACAAGAAAAACAAAACAAAACATTCATTTACCCCTGGGAACTGCTCAAGATACAAAATGGGAGGGAAAAAAAATGTTGAAAAGGAGTGACTAAAAAAGAGAATGCATAAGTCAGCATTGCGGGCACAAGGCAGATCCTTGTCCTCAAAGTCATTAACTGTGTATGGTGATGGCTACAGCATTCAAATATCCACCCTCTATCTCCCCCTGTTCACCTTGTTCTCACCCCTACTTCCCTGATCACAGTTAGCCCAAGGTTTAGCTAGAATCTAAAACTATTACAGCTGCACAGGCTCCATGAGTAGTTCGAATAAAGAGAAGTGACAACACTATCTCCGGGGAAGGTTGACAAGAGAGGACAGAGGAAGTTAGAAAAAGCAACAGTGGGAGAGAAAAAAATGAAGGAGGGGAGAAAGTGGAGAGCAAGAAAGCAAACTGGTTGCAGTTGAAAGACAGGGAAGATTCAGGGGATGGGTAGAGCAAAAGAAAAAGAGAGTGAGACTGAAGATATGAGGTGGGGTTTCCAGTGTCAATTGCATTATTATTGTCATTATTATTTATTTCCCTACTATAGTAAGCATATGATGCAGTTGGACATAAACCCAAATGCCAAAAGAATCCACACAGCGTAACCACAATATACTTAACATCACACTGGTGCTGATATGCACTGTGTTGAAAGTCAATATTGGCTTTGTAAAAACAGATCTAAAGTGAAACCTAGAACTCACTGTGAAATCTAAATTTTAAAGTTTAGTCTGAGCAGCATAAAACCACATGGTTGAACGATATAATGTTAACAAACTCAGCTGCAACAATGAAATATTATATTTGTGTTAATTTTCTGGAAACGTTGACATACATGATTCCACAGTTTCTCAGTAAGCAACAGGGATGGAGGGCTCGAGACCGTTCTTGGTCTCGAGACCTGTCTCGACCTGTTTTTTTTTTCCCAGTCTTATGCTCGGTCTCGATCTCGGATCATTATGCCTTGGTCTTGGTCTTGTTGACAAATTGGATCAAGACTGGTTCCACTCTATAGTTTTGTGAAAAAAAAAGAAAAGTAACTCCCTTTGATCTTCACCTGCAGATGCACATGACACTGAATGTGAATTAAAAACAACATCAGTGATCAGAACACCACTGGGTCCCGCCATCTCAGACAAAATACAATGTTATTGCTGCTGCGAGAACATTTACAACACCACAGCATTTGGTTCTTTGATTATTGCAGCAGTTGGTCCTTTAGTTTAAAAAAGCGAATATTCACCTGCAATCTTGTTTTCACTGAGCACACACCTGCTGTCTGATCACCTCAGTTTGAAAACTATTAAATTTGCTTTTCAAAGGCATGAAGAATTCAAAGAAAGGAGGAAGAACTGTGTACCACAAAAAGATTCAGTTGCGGTAAGCAGTAGCCTACCAGGAAGATGGGAGAGCGGCTCTCTAAGAGCCTGTTCTATGCCTGCTACATAGCCCTCATTCAGAACCAGTCAGGACCACACTCTGGGTCAAAAAATAGATCTGCTAGCAATGTGCGGGGGTTTATGACAATTTTTAGTTTAATAGCAAGAAGTTGTTTTGGTTGATTAATTAACCAGTGTTCCATTAATTTTTGCATTTTGTGGCATACAAAAATTAATGTCCTGAAATATTTGTCAAAATTCTAAACATTTGGCCTCAGTCTTGGTCCTGGTCTCGGAAGGTCTGGTCTTGGTCTTAGTCTTAGTCTTGGAGGGTGCGGCCTTGGTCTTGGAAGAACTGGTCTTGACGCCATCCTTGGTAAGCACTCTAGAAGTGCATAGAATAAAGTGACATTGTGGTGGTGGTGAAAATAGTTGCAAGACCTTCATCCAGACAATATTTTTCTGAGCTACTGCCTCTGTGTTTGGTTTCCTAGCTGCAGAGTTGCACAAAAGAGAGCCCTTCAGAGGGTCATAAAGACAGCCAGAAAATCATTAGCTTCCCTCTCCCCACTTTAGAGATGCTCCATAGTTCTCATTGAGTAAAAAGAGATCTTAACATTATACAGGAGCCTTCTCACCCTGGTCACACTCTACTTGATCTGCTGGAGTCAGGCAGAAAGTACAGAATGATAAAAACAAACAGACTCAAGAATATTTATCTATTTATTGTATTCAAGGGACATGCAAGCATTAAATGTTGCAGAAATGTAAAATGTAATATTCTCATGTTGTATGATATGTGTAACATGCTAGATTTTGTATACATCTTTGGTTGCTTATAGTTTCATGTGTGAGTGAGTCCTTGCTTTTATGACATACAAAAACATTTTATGATAACATACCTTCAATATCAGTACACTCAGAAAAACGGGGCATTTTTGCTTGCCTCACCCCCATGACTCCAGACCAAAAACCTCCATTGTCCTAGAATATTTATAAAAAAATAAATGTGTGAAGGTTGTTAATTCTTCTTACTCTTCAATTTTGCTAACTAGTAACCAGTTTTGAAACTTTACACAGTTTATTCATAGACACACATATTACTTACAGTTTTAACATTTTTGTTGAAAGGATCTGATAAAGCTGGGGGGGTACATTTTATTTTTACTTAATTTTTAAAGTCCTGACCCTTTTTGAGTCAGTTTTTACAGTTCTTTTGTCATATATATATATATATGTACATATTTCCCTTTTTTATCACCCAGTGCTTGGTACCTAACTTGCAATCCTTGGCATTGCACTCCCTCTGCCAACCCATGCACTGAGCTCAAGCCCCACTTTAGACGGAAGCAATCTGACCCAAAAACACAAAAGTGGCATTTCGTTCTCACGTTTAACTCCGAGTTTAGACAGGTGTTTTGGAGGATAATCTGCAGGCAGACGGACACACAAAAGTGTGTGCAATTTCCTATTTACCGATGCAGTATGCATGCCAGGTGGAAGCACTACTAAGCCCAAGCGCTGCCTAGAACCTTTCTACTTCTCTTCTTCCTGTTCACTCTTTGCACAAAATACAATAACAAAGAGAAACATGATGAAACAATGCGTGAAAATGTACAATTTCGTCTGGATAGAAGTGTAGATAGACAGGGCTGCCAACTATCACACAATGAGTGCGACACACAAGAATTGACTGTCTTCAGGTCTTCAGCCATGTGTGTGTCTCGCACTCATTGCGTGAGTTGGCAGCGCTGAGGTAGAGCTGCTGCTGAAACTAACTTTAGACAACAAAAGCACAAGAGAATGTGGACTGGGAGTCCTATCAGTTTAAATTTATGGACATATGGACTAAGCAGCAGTATCCAGCTGAAGCATAAATTCTATGTGACGAGAAAATGCAGTTTTGCATTGTCAACCATTTAGACAGTGATGTGAGAGTGGAGCGTTTTTAAGATTTACACTCTGGAAGGTAGTTTCACTTATTTGCGTTTTCAACCTCCGAAAACGTTGTTGCCGTCTAAATGATATGGACATCTGATAAAATGTTTTGCGTTTTTCACGGTATAAACAGCAGCCAAGTCTCCTTCTTTACCTGAGGAGTGTGCATTCCCTTCTTTTCACCCAATGGGGGGGTTCCCTGGCTGGATGTACCGGTTATTCCAGCCAGGTACTCCCCACACCCCCGGGCGCCCAGGTGAGGCAGTGTATAGCCCAGGAATGCTGCATGTTGTAATGAGGGTAGCTCACATTAGCTACCCAAGGGAACAGGGGAGAACATGCAAATTCCACACAGAAATCCCAAGTATGGGTGCTGATGACGTAGAGTGAACATGCCCTCAGCACCCACAGCGTCCCCAGCGGGAATTGATGTGAAGGTGGCTGCACTAGCAGCTGCGCCACCGGGTCGCCGGGCAATCCAGAATTTTTCTGTGAGAGGTGGAACCAAGATTTGCACGTCATTTACTAAGAGTGATTGTGCAAATGGTGGCAGGTGCAAACATGTTGGAGACGCCCTATTTAAATGAGGGTTTTGCATGTTTTTTTTCCTGGCCTGTACAGCAGTGCTCCACCAGTACGATTCAATCAACAGAATCTGCTCTTCAGGATTCCAGCGCACTCCTCAATATTCTTTGTACGGCCTTGTTGTATCTTATTTGTCCGGCATATGTGGTTGTCATATGTTTTTATTTTTCTCAAAAAACATGAATGAATATGACATATGCTCTTGTTTCTAATGTAATAGATTATTTCAAAAAGGATTTCACAAATTGACCCACCTACAAGCCAGCCATCTCCAGTCTCGCAACTTGGAAAACAGAAAACTTTCAAAATAAATGAATCATGCACTGGCCTGGGATATTTTGCCACAATGTTGGTAATAATGCCTTTGGCATCACAAGCGCGTTGCACAATCAAGCTCCTATCACTCCGAGAAATGCAGCGACTGTAAAAAAAACAACACAAGAAAGGAAAAGCCTTGTTTGGTGTCATTCAATGACTGCCAAGTGCATGGAAACCTAATCACCCTGGCCATCCACATGACATTAGGGACATCTGACAGTACATCTGAAAAACAGGATTGGGAGATCCCATCTGTAACAGCTACTGTATACTGGAATGACCCAGATGTAAAAAAGTGTAAACTAGAAAGAAGTTTTGTCATTACAATGCTGGATCAGCAATATGTTTGAATGATTCTTCTCTGTTCATCCCAAAAATGTTCACACGAGGGTGAATAATGCGTTCCCTGCCTCTCCTTGCTTTGTTTCATTTGTATAAGCACTGCACATCCTTTATAAAACAATTAATTTTGATGCAATTTTTTTGCATATGCAGTGAATTTTCATTCATTTTAATACATGCAAACCTTTAGTAAATTTGGTCCTTGCATATTTTTACGTGGTTGCATGGTTATGTTTAGGGTTGGAATTTAAAAACAGAAAACTAATTGAATGTATTCAAATGCAAACATTAAATTTGAGACAGATTACACAAAGAGTGCTGTAAATCACGAGATGCAGTAAGATTTTCTAGCATTAACTTGAAGCTTGACCTAGTGTCTGGAATTTAACAGCTGAGGAGGAGACTTGTGAAAGACTGAAAAGCTTAGAAAAAAGGAAACACACTTGACTCAACAACTGAGTACGATGGAGTCACTTCTGACTTAGCCAAACTGGACAAGACGATCACCATTATACCATTACATTATTATAGTTTTGATTTTTTTTTTAAATAATAGCTTTTATTTTTTTTTCATTTTACAGTTTATTTGATTATTTTTGTTTAGTTTTAGTTGGTTTAAGCAAATGTATTCACAGTTATAGTATTGGAAATTTTGTTTTCTTTTAGTCTTAGTTTTTCAGGCTTTTATTTACAGGTGTTGACAAAAAAGAAAATCTATGATGAACAAATCCTGTCAACAATACCATATACTAGCACAAAAATCTTTTATTCTTTCCTTTGAGTAATTAAAAAGAAAATGTCAACAGTCAAAAGGCAGGGAGCCAGAATGTAGTGCAAAAACAATGGATGTCACCAAACATTAAAAATAAATAAATGAATAAATAAACAGGGCAACATTTTATGAAACTAATAAAACAAAAGTCTTTGCCTGAATGGGTAGTATTTTTAAATATCATTTTTGACATCAAAATGAGTCTCCATTGTGGAGATGACTAACATGCACAGGAGAACACAAAAGCACATGCAACAGTCCCTCTACATATCTTCAGTCATGTAACTTGTTCATTTTAAGAAAAATACATTGTTTAAGAGAATTTGTAATTTAAATGTTCAGACCAGAAAAAAGCAGGCTGCGCACTGAAAATTGTTTAGGAAGAAAGATAAGATTGTTTTTTTGTTTGTTTGTTGCTTGCTTTTAAGACAACAGTCTTTGCTAGAGGAAGGATCTTAAAAAAAAAAAAAAAAAGGCAAAATGAAATGAGTTGATTCAAGTAGTTTCTTGTTAAGTTTAAACAAAAGATGTTTTAGAGAAGTTGTAGCCCAATTTCTCTGACCAGATGACAGCAGGCCACACAGAGAGAAAATGATTTCCACAAAAGTCTGGGAGGCAGGAGCACTGACTAGATCTGATGCTACTGGAGAAATTTTGGGATTAATAGTCCCCTTTGCTTTCCAGAATTCCAGTGTGCTGTCATGTATGATTCCTTGACCTCATCCATGTATTTTTATTTTATTTTTTAATTTCACATATTATGGATACATGATGGAGAGTTCATATTATGATATTATGGCCTGACCTGCTCCCTTCGAGGCAGGATGCAAGAAAGGAGTATCTTTTGAGGGCAAAGGGCCCATAGTGATGTCCTCATCTGTGTTGGATTCAGACTGTCCTGCTAGTGTCTGAACAAAGAACGCTGTTGCCTTCGGCAAAGATTTCAGTTCAGGTGAATTTAAAACAAATTAAACACTGGGATCCATAAGACAGGCTCATACTGCAGTAGCATTAAAGCTGCAATAGCTTGGGTTGAGAATGCAAGCAAACCGATTTCTCAGAGACTTAACCAGCCAACTGACTTACAGGCTTCAGCACAGTGCTGGAAAGCAGGTGTGCCTTCAGGTTTAAAAGGAATGGAACAACATGAGACAAGGACTGACTGTCATTCTGGAGCTGGTCAGTGTGCACAGCAAATGGTTCAAATGGTTTATGCAAATTTTCAAGTTTTGTCCCATCCCTAGTCAGGAGAGAGTCCAAGACATGTTCTCCAAGACATGATTGAGCTCTCCTTTTGTCTCAAAGACCTGTTTGATCATACCAAGGGGACTATTCCAGCATGTTGGGAAGTCACTTATAGACTTTTTCCCACATCTTTTAACCATTCGCTCATTTACAGATGATTTCCTCACTACATAAAACAGACAGCTTGCCTTCAGTATGTGGATTCAACACTTGGGTGCTTCATTTTGTTTTTTAAAGCAAGCTGTAATGTGTAGGCCAGGGAGGGCATTTTGGAATTTATTTCTCCAGAAGATTCTCCAGTTCTAGTGTACTGTGAGACTGAGAAGCGTTCATATCGAAAAACCTGGGATTATATTCTGTTGACTTACTACCCCCCTGTGGCCGGGTTTAAGTAAAATTTTGTTTTTGTCAAAAGGTCAGTTGGGCAAACATGGTCGCCCACTGCATGGCAGACAGACGGTGTTATCAGCATTTATAAGCCTCGGAGTAGCTTTGTCCATAAGTTAACTATTGTTATTGTATCAGAATGTTGTTTTGATGAGAAATAACTGAGTTTGTTATGTTTACTATCTCTAATGTTTGTGTGTTAGCTGTAACTTTGCTAAATGTGCCTTAACAGCTATACATGCGAGCTAATGCCAATAAGTAAAATGTTAATAGGCTTCTGTAGGTGATTGAACAGAAATGGGTTGAAACTGCAACATGTTTGTTGAAAAGGTTCATGCATTTTTCTTTATTTCATGTGTTTATTTTAAATGTTAAATATGCATGCAATGTGTGCAAAATATCGATGCATATCTTTTTTATGTTTATTTTTCAGTTTTACATTAAGATAAAAGTCTTTTTTGTCAGCTATCTGTCTAGCATGGCCCAGCACGCCTGTGCGAGGACAGAATATCTAGTAATAGTTAATAGTTGCAAAAGGCAAGTGAAAATGCTGCATAGCTATTGGAATATACCAGATTTTACCAGAAATAATGTTAATGACGAAGTTTTATAAGCCTACATGCAAAGCTTTTAAAATAGGATGTAATTTAAATACACATAGGTTGGCCTCCCTTTGTGTATCTAACAACTTGCTGTCTGTGTCTTCAGCCTCCGTATCGAGGCCTGCTAAATTGACTGTCCTTCTGTCTTCTTCCACCTATACCTACTGGTCTCACACTGGGTGAATGGACTTCATAATGTTACTGCCACTGTCAATTATGAGAAAAAAGAACTTTCTTTTCATTCATGCACTATTGTTCCTATGTTGAGTCTGTATTGTCTACACAAAAACTAAAACAAAAGTTAATTTAACCCACAATTGTATTTTATTTC
>JBAMYA010077835.1:0-23891 GCA_037176975.1 Arrhamphus sclerolepis | reverse complement strand
GGGGCAATTTTTTGAACTTCGTTGAGGGGAAGTTGGTGGGCCAAGGAATTTCAAAAAACACCCCCCCCCCCCCCCCCCCCCCATCCCACAACAGGATGGCTGCCCCCATAATCTCCAACAAACAAAAGTTAGATCTGGTTTCACCTAACTATGATTACATTTAATGACAACTGTTCTGTTTTTGGATTTTTGGATTTCCTGTTGTAAAAGCAATCCTATGCAAGTGTTTGGTTTGGTTTAGACAACATGGAACTTATTTCTTCTTCAAAAAAAAAAACCTAATTATTTTTCTGACACGTTTCCAACTCCATATTAAGAGCAATTTCCCAAAGTAGTCCCTGGCTTATTATATAAACTATTGATGAATGACGCTTCTTGATACAGTGGGGTGAGAAAAAAACAAATGCAAATCCCTTTTCAATCTTTTCATGAAAATTGTTCATTGGAACATTCTTTTTTAAACAATTTAGCTTTTTCCCCCATTTTTCCTCTTGCAGACTGGAGCTCCTCTGCTCACCTTCATCATTGAAAAATTAACTTTTCATGGAAACGACTTTTTTATCCTGCCATGACTGCAGTCACCTTTTTACCAGATTTATGCTTTGTGAATGTATTAACAAAATAAAATGTGGTAAAACATTAATCATTTTTGGCTTTATATTGTCTTTAAATGAAATAAAGGTTAAAGTAAATGTATTGCACACTGTGTTCTTATATTTTCAAATAAAAGTCTGACACAAAAGCTTTCAAAAAAAAAAAAAAAGTCTTTCAACTTTTTTGTTTATTAGAGGTTTGGATTTTTAAAGGAAGCAGTGATAATAGGAGAAATATGTTTATTGATTGTTACCAGTTTTTTGGTAGCCAGGTAACTACAGTGCACACGTCGTCTAAGTTCCCGTCACGGCCTGATTTCTTTCTGGAACTTCTCACTCGTCCTTTTGTATTCCGAGTGTGTTGTCTGTGTTAGGACTTAGAGGGATGGTTGTGCTTTTCATTACTGGAATGTGTTGCTAAGAACCACTGATTCCATACTGCTTTTTTTGCCATATAGGTGTTGTTAGAAAAAGTGTGTGTGTGTGTGCACTGTACTTCTGTCACTACGTGGGATGTCATGAGGCTTGTGAGCAGAAAGTAATGAAGCTCCATAATAATTAATAAGCAGATTGTCATGGTGACACAGAACGTAAAGTACATGGTTTGCACAAAAAAACGTAATATTATCATAAACAGAGGCTACTATATCATAAATGAATGTTCGACTTTTTAATTGAATCACATCCAATCCTTCGAGTATTAACTGGAAAGTTAATACTTGTTGGAGTTAATCAATGGATGGCCATCAACTCGCCATCAAGGTTTGCACAAGTCTAAGTGTTTTTTTTCCTTTCATCTTCCTTTTTTTTTCTTCACAAGATGTCTTCCCAGAAAAATAATGAATTAATGTAAAGTAATATTTTATGTGATACCTCATAGTTACTGGTGAACAGCTGAGTAATTTGCTTACCATTTCATATTTATGAGATATGATTTTTCTTTTCTTTTCCATCATTTTGACCTATTAACAAGGCAAATAAATACTTGATCTACGTTTTGTCATAAATAGGATCTTGACTGAGGTTATGATTTAACTGGAATATTGTGCAGCTGCATGACAGGTTAAAATTAATGTTCTATTAAATGAGCAATCCACAGGTCTTCATAGGGCACATACATGTCCACCGGTCACTGGTCAAACTTTGAACCAGAATCGGTCTTTTAGAAATGGGCTTTTAATTGCATTTGATATAATGTCGGCTAACCTGAAATGAGATGGGTTGTTTGAGTTTGCAGCTTAACATAATTAGGCTACAGTATTGATGTCTTTAGCTTAAAAAAAAGAAAAAAAATTAATAAGGTAGAGCTAAGAAAAAAATTCCTTCAATTTGTTTCAAAACACTTGGTGACCTTGAAGATAAAAGTGAAAACTTATATGGAGTTATAATGTTTCATAAAACACAGTTTTAGTTTCAGATGTAAAATTACTTCAAATGAATGAGATATTTTGAATCTAAAGGACAATTCTCTGTATTCTTTTGCATGCTTCTGCTGTTGCTGAACCTCACTGATGCTTACAGGTAAGTGTCTTCTTATTTTGAATATGTACTTAAAAGGTTTGTGTGTGTGTGTGTGTGTCCATGTTCACCCTCTTAGTCAAGGTCAAAATATAGATAATAAACATTTTGTACTCATTTAGACACTGGCCATGAAAAATAGACATTTATTAATCTTTTAGACAGAAACTTATCTTTGGTGTTCTTGGATGGACTCTTAGATACCAAACTGTCAGTTAAAAGCTCCTTTCCCATCATGGCTCACATTTCAACCACACAGAAGAGAGATACCAGGGACTTGTAACACATAAGCGAATATAACAGCAAAGCATTACAGAAAAGAACAAATGATACATACTGTATATATGTATGAATACAGTATACTTAACAAAGGAAGTTTGGTCAACTATGTCTTTGGTGTAACAATGCTTGTGGGCAATAAATTCAATACTGTTGGAAATCCTGAGTATTTTCCATTTAAATGGTGCCATGTTTGTCAGGAACGGAACGATTTTGAAAATCTGTGGTTGCCATGTGGCATCTTAGTGTCCAGCTCATTTGGAGATATCAAAATTGTTTAAGAGAAGATGAAATTAAAGAATAAGCCGTATAATAGCTGCCACTGTGTCTGCTGCTTTTTGATATCATTTTTCCTGGTACTGTGGGGGTGTAGACAGCTAGTTTAATTTCTTGAAGGTTTATGGTCATAATCACCATCCTCTCTTGTTTCTGTCATCTATTTATTTTCTTCCATTCCATTTTATTTTTCGCATAGCTCGGTGATTGTATTAGTGCAGCTGTGTTTAGGTTTGTCACTGAATAACATACATTTTATTCAGTAATGAAAACTACATATCATGAACAAAATGATGTTAAATTTCCATTTCAATATCTGGAGACGCTATCATCTTGTGTTGTGTGTTTGTTATTCCAATTGTCTGCCCTCTTTTATGCATTTATACTGTGAACTGGAAATTTCTTTTGAATGTAAATTAGTAGTGAAGTCGTGAGGTTAGACTTTACCAGAGATTACAGTAATTTTCTTATTATGGTAACTGCCATTGCTCAAGCTTTAATTGTCTGATTCATTAAGACTGGGCTCAGTTAAAAAGCATGGTTTAGCTTTATTAATGCCCAATTGTGGCTATGCCTTGATTCATTTTTTTCAAGTTATTAATCATATTCAGCTCCTTGTCCCAGCTTATGTCCACCATGTACCATGAAACACCTTGAGTTAGTCGCCATCAGGCCCTTCTTAATGCCATTGTATGCACTTATGACCACACTGTAGGGACGTTCCGGGCATTGACTTGTCAGAAACTTATTAGGGGAGGCAAATGGAGCAGCTTGATGTTGATTCCTGACACCTTCTCCACCTTAATCTTAACCTCCACTTTAATGAGCCACATTTGCAAGATGTGAGACGGAAAATTTCCCAGTCCATCCACATCAACATGACAGCTATTAGGAGACAGCAACAGCTGGTGGAAGGTGGAATCAGGGATGGGGAGAAGTGGTAAGGAATGGCAAGCTGAAAGAGTGACTTGAGAGGACAAGAAACAGCTAGCTGCAACAGACAGAGAGGGAGATGGGGGGATGGAGGGGGGTACAGCTGGTGATGGTCATCTCGTTCCTTGGGCCATGCATGTCCTTCAGTGGACACGTCACCTTGTTGGGGAATGAAGGGCAGAACAAAGAAGAAAATGTAAATCACAGAGAGTGAAAATGCTAAACATGATCTTGTCCTGCAAAGGCCACTGTAGCTCATATAAATATAAAATTAAATAATGGCACTAATCCTGACATTCCAGCAGTTGTCACATTAACTTTGCCATTCTAATCTGTACTTGAGGGTGTTGGAGTCATTTGTAGTGTACAAGATGCCATGAAAAGGACAGGGGCAGGAAATAGGAGAGGCATTTTAAGCTTAAAGTAGAGGAAAGAGACCGACTTGGGAAAGAAACAGATGGTAAATAGCACCTGTACAGAAAAGGAAATGCCTGAACAAGCCTACATAAATAATAGAAAAATTAAAGCAACAAAAATACTGTATGAAAAAAAAAGTTAAACACAATGTTACAGGGAACTTGCAGAAATGATTTTTTTTTTTTGTTTGGGAAATTAAACTGGGAAAAAAATTGGCAGGTCACCAATATATCTCACTGGTACCAATATTGGAGTGGCATTGTCTTAATCAGGGCAATCATAAATGCCCACAAATGGTCTCTGAAATGTTGTTTTCCATCTTCTGAGTTTTTTTCTCTTCATTCTGCCTTAAATAGATGATTGAAGTTGTACAATATAATGATCTGCATCACTAGAATAATAATAAAAAATAATAACAATAAATACCTCTTGTATTATTCTTGTCAACTCCCCTTCTAGTCTGGCCCACACTTCATCTAACATCATCTAACAATGTTAGTTTAAATCTTGGATGCAGTGCAGTTCCTTCCTTCAAGAAGTGCCTGAGATCCTCATCCTGTGACACAGGAAAAAAAAACAACATTTTTATTGTATTCCAGCGCACACCATTAAAACAATCAGAAAAATAGGTTTATGTTACATGCTTGATGACGAATGGAGAGGTCTCCCCAAGCACCACCCCAGAGTCCACCTCATTCACTGTGAAGTGGTTCTGGAGTTTTCTCAAGATTGGTAGAATCTGACCAAGAGTTGGGACTCTTTTCAGCTGAGATGCAAATGGATGAATTATAAAGAATTTTCATAACTTTAAGAATTTCTGCTTTTTCCGAAATCCTCATCAGACAACCTCTCAAGTCTGAAAAATGGAAACATTGTTTAACGAGCAATAGTTCAGTCTTATGACTCTTATCCTATCAATGTTCAACAGTACCTTCCTTTTTCAATAAGTCTTTTCAGTACTTGCCTGAATGGCAGGGTACTGTTTGAGGTAGCGTTCCACTATCAGGAACAGACAGTTCCATCTTCACTTCCAATATGGCAGCATGTTCTGGAAGATCTGGGGATTTAAATGGGGTGAAAATGGTGAATCTTCTTGGGAAAGTTGTGTTTCTGGTCAAATTGATTAGCAATCGAAAGAATTGTTTCTTATTTTAGTTGTGCTCTCTGAGAAGGCACTGTTTGTCTCTTAGGACAGGTGTACCTGGACTTGACCTCTTGGACTCTTCAACCAGACCACCATTGCTCTGATTCTTCTAGCCCACTTTGAGACTGAGGGTACAGTGTACAGTTTTTGAGCTGCAATATTAAGAGTGTGAGCGAAGCAGCCTATTTTCCTAACACTCATCATTTTCACCGCAGCATCCATTTTTGCTGTATTATAAGCTATGATTACAACTACTTTATCCTTTATATGGGATTTCATCTGCAAGAATTTCTCCCTGGTGGAACCCTCCTTCACATAGTGGTCAGACCCTGTCAAATAGTGGTCTTGTGCAAAAATGGTCCAGCCATATGCAGTCACAGTCTTCACACTTCACAATTCTGTCATTTCTATAACATACCATGCAGGTATGAATATATTTGAAAGCATATCTCTACATTCACAAAGTGCACTGAGATTATAATAGCTTACTTACCTCCATCCTGGAGAGTCAACTATGGAAAATGGCAGCACTTTATCCCTTCAACAATAAAGGAGGTGACTGCCCTGTGACACTCCTCTTGCTTCTACTTTGACGTTTTTCCCTTTTCTGCTAGTTTAAATGGATATACATTCTGTATTGTGCTTGCACCCAGATGAGCAAAAATAAAATAGCTTGAGTTGCCTTGCTATTCAACCTGTGATGGTTTTGTTCAAACTGCATTGAATTAAAGCCTATTCCAGCGTTACATACAAGCAGCTATAACGATGAGTTCAAATTTATCAGCAAGCTAACATAGTAGCCTACAATCCATTCACAACAGACATTAGCAGCTCACTTGTTAGCCTACGATTAACTTTAGCTGAGAACTCCATAAAAGACGGCAAAACTTTAACTTAATTGTGAAGTCACATGCTGTACTTTCGTACATGAAGCTGTCCTGCGTGATATCTGCTGAAGCAGACTCTGGTGATGGTGATGATAGCTCTCTTTCAAGTATGTCAAATGAATCAGTGCATCTGATTGGTCAGCTTTATTGCTTAATATAAATTTATCTTAGGTGGTACAAAAAAAATCACCCCCTGTACATTAGTCATGAATATAAAATGTAACTATAGAGACCAAAACTGATTTGTGTACCAGGGTGTAAAAAATATGTTTAATTCTGCTCCAAAGTTGCCCATTTTAATATGGAAGTCAATGGGGATTTGCCCTGTTTGTGAGCGAGCACCTAGTGGTCAATGGAGGAACTGCATCCAAACTTTTGATCGCTTTGACATTGACAGGGAAGGTTTGTGAGCACTGTTGTTGGTGACCGTGTGTGTTCAGAATGCCCACCAACTCAGTGATTTTGTAAAATCTGTTTTGTCCAGCATGTTGATACTAAAAAGTAAACTGGTGAAAGTAAATCCAAGTGCCTAAAAGTTGCACCAACAGTTTTTTACATTTAAATTCAAGTGAGTGAGTGAGCGAGTGGATGCTGAGCTCAGGTATCGAATGACGCAGAGTTTTGATATGCAGTGGAATTGAATAATTTTGATTGATACCATAAAGGTATTGGTTTTCAATACCCAGCCCTGCATATGGCGCACTGTCTATACATTACATGGGATGTGCTACAAAAAGAATTTTTTTTTTGGACAACCTGCACCTGTTGCTAAATCCTCTGCAGGCTTTCCTCGTGGAATAATGGTGGTGCATCAATAATGACATGGCCCATATAACTTTCAGCTAAGTATATAACTTCATATCCATCAAGACCGACTCTCAGTTCCAGAATGCTCATTAAAATTAAAACTTTGTGTTCATTATTGAACATTGCTATAAATAATGTACTCCAGTCTGCAGGGCTGCAGGTTGAAAATTGAAGACATGAAATGTGCAGCCCTGTATCATAGAAAAAGTAAGAAATCAATGGTAAATGCAAAAACAAAAAACACATGTTCTTTGATTTTTATGTCATTGCTGATAAAGATATTTAATGTTTTTTTCTCATTACCCTCATTTAATGTGTTAATACACCTCCATTCCTACATACATGTAAGAACTATGAATTGCAGTACTATGAAAAATGTTATTTACAACTCATGAATATTTTTAATGACACCCACATTTAATGATCAATGTTTCTCCACAAACTTTGAATGTTTTCACAAGTCCAGTTTAGGCAGTTTCTGTTTACAGCATGGAGAAAATACCTTATGTTCTACTTCACAAAAATCAATATTCCTTTAGAACTGTATCATAAATATTTGAACTACAAAGAGAACACGTACTGATAATATATAAACAAAATAAAATCACACAATATTAAGAACAAAATAACTCAACTAAAAGTCAGTTTAATTTTACTTGCATCAGAACAAGCTGCAGATTTAGTGATTTTTAAGGAGACTGCTCATAGGGATCTTTGCAGTGATATTCAATTCAATTCAGCTTTTTCAAATTAAATCATTTTCTTTTGATTCTATTTTAATTCTTTAAAGCACTTTTGTTGCCCACGTTGTATGGATAAGGGCTATAAAAATAAAGTTTGATTTATTAATTGATCTGAAATAAACAGACCAAAGAAACAGACCATGCAGACAGTAGTCTACATGTTCAGTCGCTGGCAAGGCTGAGAATTAGCTGCCTTATGAGGTGACGATACCAGTCGAAACTGGTCATGGGTGAGTTCCATTTATTTGATAATATCATGTACCACAATACATACTGAAACTGTGGCTCCATGTAATGTGTATTATCACTGAAAATACGTAATCTAGCTACTAACTTACTTTTTAAATGTCTGGATCAACTGGAGCAGAAAAGAGAGTGACAACCTTTGTATTTTAATTATTCAACCCCATGAGACATGGAGCATTTAGATAACCTGGAAACATGTTTACATTTTCTGATTGTGAATCATTGTAGTGTACGCATGACTCATCTGTTGTTGTGGCGTCTCACTTTTCAGACAAATTAATGATGTCACATCAATGTTATCAACAGTGCAAACTTTTTATGACTTGGTAACTAGCACTGTCATATTGGTAACATTTTAATTCATTAATCCTTTATTGTGTGAGTGAAATTTAACCATGTCACAGAATAAAAATAGTTGTGATTAATCGTAAGTGAATAAATATTTAGAGCCGCGCAATTAAAAACAATTAAAAATCCTGTTTGACAGTACCATTTTGTGTTTACATCAACATAAATATAGCCATCTATTCATTGTAACATCCTCACATCTCTGTCTGCTGTTTAATTTATAGTTTGTTAAATTTATTGTGTATTATGTTATTTGTTTTTTTTCTTCTTCTGAGAATTAAAGATGTTGCCTGCCTTTCAGTTGTAAGGAAGAACATACAGTATTGATTTTTATAAAAGAGATCTTTGCAGAATGCATAGTTTGTTCTTTTTGTTTTCAGGTTAGTTTAGAGTGCATTTCTACTTCTGATTCCATACAAGCATCAGTCATTCAAACATTCCTAACACCGTAGAGTTGTATGCCTCTTCAACATCGCTCATTAGTGCCAGTGTAACTGCCATGACACTGCCAGAAACATTAATGTATCACATGCATAGCATCTGATACATATAGGTATAAATATATATTTTTCTAACATAGATAATAGCTTCTAATGTTTTTTTATGTTATGTTTCTAGTTAAAATATCAGTTTCAATTTTATTTACCCATGGTAGTATGTAGAATATACGTAAAAGCAGTATAAATTAGTAGTATAATAGTATGTACTGCATACTTGCAATACATACTACTATGCTGCAGGGCAACTGGAACCCAGTCACGTGGCCACTGTGCCCAGCTCCTGATATAATTCTTGTTGCTTTCTGGGTTATAGTATGGAAGATAGATCGATCAGTTACACGCTAGAATTTGTGAAGTAGTACATCAGGTTTTTTTTGTTGTTATTTGTTTTGTTTTTTTCTCACATCCTCCAAACTGTGTACTGTATTTTGACAAAATTACTTCAAACTGCCAGTATAGTTTGCAGGTTTGAAATAGCCTCTGTCATGTTATATAAATTTTGTGTGACACAAGCACTCATTGATGGCTTTTAAAAGTATAAAATGACATGTACGGTAGGGTACATATCATAGGATGACATACATGAACTAAGACAATTTATTTTAGAAAATGGGATTCGACTCGACAGTTTACATTTCCATTGTAAGACTGGGAAATCAATCACAAATCAGTCTAAACAGAACTTATAATTGACATGATCTTATTTGTCAATTATTTCACGTATTTCAGATGTTTAAAATTTATAAATGGCCATACATATGTCATTTATGTTTCCCTATACTCATTTTAAAATCATAAGAATATATTCTCTTTCCTTAGAAAAATATCTGGGTTTTAATGGTTGAACACAAGAAACAAAAAACAAAAAGAAAAACAGAACAAAAGCACTTGTAAGTGATCAATGAAGGCAAAAAAATAAAACAAAACTAAAACAATCGCTTAAATCGAGCTAAAATGTTCAACTAATCGTGATTTTGATTTTAGGTCATATCGGCCAGCCCTACTACATTTGTAAAAGCAGCATGCATTAATTATTCCTTTCTCAGACTTGAATTCCCATTCAAGTCACTTTTTGCATTGTCAGCTAACCTTTCTGTTACAGCCTTATAGGTCCAGCGTGGAGGATGTTGTAACATCTAACAGCAGAAGTTAATGGCTCTATCTCCTGAACAGCAGTGGATGTGGCTACATGGCAACAACAGTCTGGGGAAAACTCTGCATGTGTTGCATACTAAATATAGCAACAGTGTAATTCCTAAAGCTCAAAAGCTGCATCATCTATATGATGACGAAGAAGAAAAAAAAAAGAACATTAAAGTCTATTTTAGAAATTAACAAGCAAGTTTTGAGAGCAGTTTTGTGTGTTGCTGCTAGTTCTTAGAGTTTTTATGACGAGACACTCAGGTTACATGTTTTTGAAATCCTGTCATTTATGTCAAGCTAGCTGGAAAGGACCTTTATAAGAAAGCCAAAAACAATTTCAGTATTAGCTTCTTTTTTTTTTCCTGGTTCAGTATGCCTCTATATTTAAAAGATGTTGAGAACAGAATAACTTCCGTGTCTGAGAGCACAAATTACAACAAACCTCTAACACTTAAGAGAGCTTTCTGCTGCCGTAGAGAGGCTAATTACCTCTAAGGCCTCACAGTTATTCTGTATTTATTGCACATTTAAAACCTTACATTTACTTCTGTTTTAGTAAAGATTATTTTTATTTGCCTTATCTAAGAAAAATACAGCCTTTTATTCATTTTTTATTTCTTCAATCTACATGTAAAAGTGATACACGATGTAAAACTGAGTTGAAAAGAACACAATAAAAAAAGCATTGCTGTGACAAACAGAGTAGGTCCACGGGTGATAAAGATTTGAACTGTGACAGTCAAGGTGATGACAGGCAACAATGAAGATATGAAGGACGAATAAAAAAAAAAAAGACTAGAAAAAAATAAGTAAGGGAATGGAAAAAAATATAGAGAGAAGGGAGACGGGTGATGAGCACTGCAGGAAAGGATAAATGAGAAATGGACGAGGTGAAAAAATATAAAAAGGTATTTCAGACTGTATGTAGACTTCCATTTACAGCATTGGTTGGTTTAAAAAAAAAAGCCTTTAGGAATGCTTCAGGGTAATAACAAAGAAACTTTGATTGTCAGGGTTGCCTTGATATGTGAATTTGAATCAAATGCATTGATTATCTTGGTTTGGTCTACCTATATACTAAACCAATATACTTAAGCTTTATTTTATTTTATTTTATTGGGTTTTTTGTTTGTTTGTATTTTTGTTTGTTTGTTTGTTTGTTTTGTTTTTTTCAGTTCCTCCTTTCATACCAAATTGGTGAGATGTTCCCGTTGTGAAGGAAAGGTCCGGCAAAAGGAGCATAAAGCATGATAAAGTCCATAATCCTGTTACTCTCTTACAGCAGTTTTATGTTCAGATGAACTGCTCTGTCGATGGGTTAAATATACACAAAATTGTTAGTATAAAATCAAATAGTAACAGAAATAACATGAAACTGACAAAAGTAGTAATGTAAATGTAAATGTACTGAAAATAAACTAATGAAAATCAGACATTGCTTTTGAATCTTGGTTCAACAGAATCATTGAAAACAAACAAACAAAACTAATGAAACTGGCATGGACAAAAAAGATGGTACCTCGAGAAAAAAAACTATAAATGCAAAAATGAAGCACACAAAGAAAAGAACACTGTAACGGCTGTGAAACATGGAGGTGGCTCGGTTCCATCTGGCTCAGGCTGTCTTGAATCTGTGCGAAGGAAAATAAAATCTCAAGACTATCAAGGTATTCTGGAGCGACATGTCCCACCCAGTGTCAGAGAGCTTGGTCTCAGGTGCAGATCTTAGTTCTTTCAAAAGGACAATGACCCTAAACACAGCTAAAAACACCCACGAATGGCTAAAAGAAAAACATTGGAGTATTCTGAAGTGGCCTTCTATGAGCCCTGATTTAAATCCCTTTGAACATCTGTGGAAGGAACTGAAGCAGTCTGGAGAAGGTCGCCTTCAAACCTGATACAACTGGAGCAGTTTGCTCATGAAAAGTGGGCTAAAATAGCTGTGGACTGGTGCAGAACTCTAAATTGTTTTATTACAGTAATTACCTCAAAAGGTTGAGTCACAAAGTCTTAAGCTGAGGGTACCATCATTTTTGTCCAGCCAGTTTCATTTGTTCCTTTTTTTTTAAAATAATTTTGTTGAATCAAAATTCAAAAGCAGTGTCTGATTTTTATTGGTTAATTTTCAGTACATTTTCATTTGTTACTATTTATTTCATGTTATTTCTTTGACCATTGTGGATTTTCCTTTCTTTAATGGAAGGGTACCAACAATTTTGTCTATGTGTGTGTCAGCTGCTCTCATCTTAACAATTTCTCCTGAGACTTTATTATTTGACCCTGTGTTTTGCTCTCATCAGCTATACTTTATTAATTTCATAGAGAGGGGTGCTGGGATTCATCACCAACCATTTCTGATTTCTCTTTAAACTACATTTATTTAAGCTCTTTCATTGGATCCAAGCTATGCTATTTCATAGGGAGCAGCATTTCCCCTTAATAAGAATAATTCAGTATGATAAAATTATGAGAGGATACATTTTTTTTAAATGAAGTTGGTTTGATTCGATCCAGTGCAGTTCAACTCACATACATGTACTGTAAATGCAACAAAGTATAAATGTGCACAATGTCGTCATTGTTATAAAGAGTGAAGAATGAAGTCAGTCCACTTGTTTGGCTCAGCTTATAGCTTTTTATTGCTGTTCCCTTTTGTCATCTTTGCTGTTCTGTGCTCCCGTAGCTTCTTTCACTGTATTTGACAGAGCCAGGCCATTGGTATGATAGATCACTGTTATTACCGCACGTTCTCCATTACTGGAGAACAGCAAGAACGCCAGCAGTACAGACACACACATATACACAAACTAGTTTGTGCAGCTATTCTCACTAAGACATTGCTTGAATTTCTCTTCATTTTGTACAGATGAACCCAAACTTCTACCATTACCAGTTTATACTTTACCATAACCAACCAGGGCCTCAGACATGACACTTCTCACGTCTCATTAGGACCAATCTTTCATCCCCACAAGGACGATGGGTCTGTACAGATCACTATTTACAACAAAAAAAAGGTCCCAGTGAGGTAACAAAGATGTATACACATGCTTGTACACTTCGCCATTGATAGGTTGCATTGACATCCATTTGATGTGGACAGACAAGTCAAAGCGAGCAAAAAGTAATGGGATATAGTACGCACATAAACCCAGACACCAAAGTACTTATCCACACTCTCCATTCATGGACAAAGTACTTTTGTCATTAATTTAGCACAGGGGTCTAAGGGCTCTAAGCCGCTGTATAAATAAGAAAAATAATAATAACATAAGGCTATTTAGTTTGTTTAATTAAAAAATAATAAGGTACAGACCTATTCTGTAGGAAATGGTCTTAAATTACTTCTGCTGTGATCTGGCACTACATAGAATATACATTTAAATGAAGTTAATTTGACCTTTGTTGACCTTTGGTGGAGGGGACACTGAAATATGTTTGTAAAATCAAAACAAATAAAAAAAGTCACTTAAATACAAATGTATTATCATCATACACTTTAAGTTGAAGGAGCATTTACAGTTGCTGATACACAGAGAAGAAACAGATGGAAGAATAGACTGTGAATTTAGACCCAGCATGGATAAAAGCTATCAAGAGGAGAGGATAATTGCTTCTCTTTCCAGAGTTGCTCCAGAACATGCCTGAGGGTTTTGACTGAGCCATTTATTGTTCTAGGGGATGGTGGGATCGCGATAAAATTAACACACAACTTGAAGAAGTGTTTACGAGCCACGCTTGGTTTTTATAGTACCAGTGCTTGTTAAACTACTTGCATATGTCACCAGATACAAATAGGTGTACCTTTTCTTCTAGGGGGATGAGTCAATTGTGATGATGTGAGAAATCTGAGCAGTTGTTGTCAGGAAAGAGTTGCTAATGGAGCAGGAGGTGAAGGAGTATATAATTAGAAAGCAAATGAGAGGTCGCCCACTGCACAGCCCAGTGGTTTAAGCAGACAGCTCATGTACGGAGGCTGCAGTCTCAGGCGGTCGCAGGTTCAAACCTTTGCTGTTTGTATTCCCCTGTTTCCGGTCAATGTATACTGTGAATAAAAGCCACTAAAGCTAAAAACAACTGAAATGTTATTGTGACTCTCCTGCAGTAGAACCTCATCAGAGGGTTCATTTTCATGATGCAAATGTGCTTTAATTCATGCAGTTTAAGTCATGCAGTCTCTCTGGTGGAAAGCAAATTTGCTGTATGATAATTAATCCCAGTATGAGACAAGTTTGGAAAGTGCTCAGAGAGACACCTAAACCACAGGCACAAACATCATTAATATGATATAATTTGATTGTATTTTTACATTTTAAGTTACAACACTCTTTTGATGACAGGCTCTTACTTTAGTACAGCCATCTTATAGGAAGGAAATGGCACAAGTTTTCCAAGGTATATATTGTTTTGTTTTCCTCTTCTCTGGGTTTGGGTTGAGGGGACAGCAGCCTCCTGGAGGATAACCCGGGGCATTAGATAGCCAGACAAGAAGTACAATCTCTCCACTGCGTCCTGGGTGTGCTTCCCAGCCTACTTTGACCAAACTCAGCCCCTCCTGCAAGTGGTGAGCCCACAGGAGGGTGAATCCATGCGAGTCCTTTAAAGTTGACCCCTGTTGGACCCCATGAGATAAAGTTTCAGCCACCAGCTGCTCAATAAGTCCCTCTTCCAGGCCTGGTTCCAGCATGGGACCTTGGTAGCCCTTGTCTGGGCAAGAAACATTGAACTTGTTTTGTTTTGTTTTTCTTCATGATTCATGAGTCTAATGAATCTCCTTAAGTCCTACAGTTTCTTATAAGATTTTGGCCATCTCAGACAAAAGGTATTCAATTGTGGGAAGTCCGCCATTGTTTTTCCAAAAACTGTGGTCTTACATCTCTCAGTGAGATAGCATTGCAACCAAAGGCATGCTGTGACAACCAAAAAAGTGTCAGAAATTTAATAGGAATATTGAAATGACATAAACATCAGTGCATCCACACAGCACAGCAGCCTACCAGCAACAGAAACCTGTAAAACCCAAGGAAGAAATACACTTTCTTTTCTTTTAAAAAAAAAATATTTCCTTTTCAAAGCACATTAACACCACTATTGCAAAGGTTAGTGTTTGACTCATTGGTGCCACGTCAGGAACCTGATGTGGACACACCAATGACACACAGTGCACTCAAGGTTACTTCCGTAGCCACGTATTTCAACAACATGACTTAATAAAGGTTTTTGTATGAATAACTAATAATAAATAAACCTCCTTCAAATATGTGAATGTCCATATATTTCTGCACAAAAATAAAAGGGCTGTAAATTAACTTCTAGATCTAGCATAAAACCATGTCAAAAATAAAAAAATGGCTTGAGCTTTGGCCTCGCAGTCCACGTGTCCTTGACACTAACCGTAAAAGACCCCCAGTGCATTCACTGGAGTATGTGTTTGTTTGTGATAGAAGAACAGGCAATAGATTGATTAAAATAATGACAAAAATGTGGAGACAAAGTCTATGAATGTGACTTTTAATGTAAAAGAGCATTTAATGGGGAAGTAGACTAGAAAATCACAAAGTAAATGAATGCATTTAAATCAAGTTTGGTATGAGTTAGGTTTATTATGTTTCCTGAAATCACAGCTGTCAATTGTTCAAAGCCAATTTTCAACTTCAGTCAATTATGATGATATATATTATTCTCTCTTTTTTTTCCCCTTCTTCAGACAAATTCCCTGAAGCTCAAAGGACAAATACATCTTATTCTCTTGCTGTCTCCCTCTTTATTTATTTCGTTTTTGGGGGTTCATGGAGTTTCTAGACTTCCCATGAAATATATTCGATTCAGTTTTATTCATATAGCGTCTATTACAACACAAGTTGTCTCTAGAGGCTTCACAGCCGGAACAGGACCCCCCAAGCACATGGCAAGCCAACAAGTGGTTAAAAAAAAACCTCCCTCTTGGGAAGAAAGCTTGAGCAGACCCAGCTCATTTGAGTGGGGGGGGGGTAAAGGTAAAGGAAGAAAAGAGGAGGGAGACAGCACAGGGACGGCAATAGACAGAGAGAGGAGAAAAAGATATAAACATGTGGTGGTCGGGGTGTCCGACAGCGACATCTGGTAGATGGGTGGAGATGATGGAAGATTGGGAGGGGAGGGGGGGAAGGTACAACATCAACATTGTAGGACCTTCAGAGGGAGAAGAGAGAGAGACTACAGGCAATAGACAATATTAATGTTATTAAATGATTCAGGACAATCTGAAACTGAGATGCAACAGACGGTGAAGATGATGAGTTTTCAATAGGACCTCAGCAACCTAGGCCTATAGCAGCATAACTAGGAGGTGGTCTAAGACGACAAAGCACTTATATAGGGCCTTTCTAGTTCAAAAAGACAGCAAAATTAAAGGCTTTATTAAAAAGGAAGGTTTCATGCCTAAAATATTGTTTTACTAATGCTGATTTCACTGAACTTGCAACGTATGAACAGAATTTTGCTTCACAAGGCTTCCACAGGATCGCGATGAAAACCTACTCGATATTACAAAGCAGCATCTTTATAGCACCCTATCCTCATCTGGATTCTGAACTGTGCACAAGTTCTCAAAAGTGCACAGGGGTACACAGTGTACACTCGCACATGCAGTGTCACAAAGAAAAGGATCTTGCTTTCAGCCAGCAGTCTTACTGTGTTCACCAGCTCAGAGGAAGCTGTTCTATCCACACAGCCTTGAATTCTTATTCTGTCACACTGACATAACAAGAGAAATACACTGACAAATGCAAAGTCAGAGGGATCAAGGAAAAGGGGGGGTGATGGGGGGGCAGAGACATAGGAATGGTCTTAGAGCAGAAGAGCAACACGAGTGACAACAAAGAGAGCTCTTAGAGATACAACCAAAATGGTTGATTTGCTGTTGTCCATTACTCTCTCTCTCTCTCTCTCTCTCTCTCCTCTGTTCAAAGGGTAAAAAAAAATCTCAATTTGAAACCCGTCATAATTCAGTTTCTTTGATGCACAGTATAGACAAATGAGGAGAAGGAGAATGATGGTGGCCCCAGGACAGGGAGGAGGGCAACATCTTAAAATTTGTATTTTATGTGTTGACGAAAAAAAAAAAAAGACTGATGAGCCACTGATGTGAGAAATATGCATCCATTCATTTTCTAAATTTACTTCGGGGTCATTGTGGAGTTTGGTGGTGGATAATAGTAGAAAGAAAAGTGATGAGGTTACGGCTGAAATTACAGGAAGGGGAGGGGCCTAAAATCCCCTCATGGGATCTGAATGTAAAATGACTTCAGATGCCATTTTTTCGGACCGTATCAATTTTTAACCTCAGCAGTAATAGCAGGTTGTTCATTCATTCTCATCGAACGACTCATTCATTTTGTTCGCTCGCATGGTTCTGATTGATTCGTATTGATAAATGTTAGTAGGCAGCAAAAGTCTAGCTTGTTAAAAATGTTATTTTATTTTATTGAGCCCTACTTCATTTGTGATGTCCTGCAAAAAAGTAACTGCATTTCTGCCAAGATGAAATTATGTACAGCTAACAATAAATAAGCTGTAACAATAAATAAAATCAAATAATCCTAAATAAATAAATAAATAAATTATCCGTTTGCACTAAAATTTGGTAAACCCAGGCTGCACCTCAAATGCAGTTGGTTAGAATGGTTTTGGGAACCAGTTATTGACTTTTCCAGTTGCATTTTAGCTCGTTCAAGTGCGCTCCTTGAAGCTGAACACATACAACCCATATAATATATATAATATGTCCTGAGAGTTAAACCTGTTGAACTTCACTGTTTTTTTGGATTTTTTTTTTTTTTCAATAATTTGCTATACTTCTTAACTACATTAAAATAGGGTGGGGGGGGGCAGCTCAAGCATCACAAGTGTCGGAGTAACTTTGCTTGAATTACTTACACTAATTAACACAAGCAATAATAGAAAATTGGTTTCTGTCTGAATTATAGATCTTGAAGCCTTTCTGCAGCCAAATCCCCCTGGTCTGAGACGTTATCTGAGAAACAAGGAGTTGGGTCTCAACTTTTACCACCAGTTCTCACAGAAGAAAGAAAAAAAAATACAAATTGATTTAACAAAAGCTCTTTTCATAAAGTAGGTTGATTGTAAATGAATCACTTTTACTGTATATTACTTTTACTACTTATTCTTATTGCATTTCAGTGCACTTACCTTCCAACTCTGGGGAGTTACTAAAACCAATTTTGTTTTTATAGGGTCGTATTTAATGACATCTTCTGTATTGATTCTCATTTTGTTGCATGTCCAGACCATGACCTTGTGTTGCATACATGTTAGCAAGTAGGACTGAGCGATTATGACCTCATATCAACCTCATAATTAACTGAACATTTTACCATCGCTTATGATTTATGAACGATTATTTCGTGTTCTTTTTTTTTTCCCTCCTGAGAGTTTACTGTCAGTTTTGTTGTTGTTGTTTTTCTCTAAATATGATCAACTATCAAAGATGATATTTTTCTAATACACATAACTGTAGTTTTAAAATAATTTGAAGGAATGACACACAAATGAACTACTGTATTTAAGGTTATTAATTGAATACTTCTTTGAACTATTATTAAAAAGTCACATTTTAATTTAGAATGAAAAAGATATTAAAAAAAACAAACAAACCCAAAACAAATAACATCCATATGTTACGAATAAAGTAAATCATTTTAAATCATGTTATATGGGATGGAAAAAAGTAATTTAAATGTTTCTCTTTCTCTAAACAAATATCTTAAATAAGGCCTGTGAAAATGAGAAAACTAGCATCATTTTAGTTTTAAAGTGAGAATCATATTCTTAAACAGTAGAAAATAAATAAATAATTTGCATCTCTACTAAACCAAGTTTTTACTTAGGAAATAACTTATAAAACCAAGTAAAATGTATACATAGTGGCTTGAGAAGAAATAGTAACTTATATCTCTTGCAAACAAACATTTGTAAACAAATGATGAAACAAATTTCAAGGGAATCCTGATTTAGAGCCGCTGTCCCTCGTTATTTGAGCCATGCACCGATCGCACTCTGTGACGTGATTATGTTGCAAGTGTTGGAATAAGTCGGTATGTATGCCTTTACTTGCTGAAACTCTGTAGCTGTAGTGTTTACACTTGACTTCTTTTAGTTCTCTTCAAGAAATCCAAAATGTGTCCCAAGGTCAGACACGGCATCTTTCTTTGCTATAAAGGTCTTGCTCGGCTGTCTCCGTGCTGTTCACAAGTCACGTGACTGCAAACATGACAGTAGCATGTTTTTGAGGCAGTACGTGATCACACACGCACAGTTGGGAAGGAGATAGCAGGAGACGAAACCAAAATAACCGTTATAGGTTCTAAATGTCAGTTTCGATTAATCGCTCAGCCCCGTTGGTGAGCACCTTTCGTCTTGAGCTTTAATAGTGATCCTGGTGACAACTATTCATATTGAGGCAGTAGTGGACCATGATGGTGATAGAAGTGCGGTATCAATTATGGAGAGGTAATACATACTCTGGTAATAGTTTACATTTAATGTATTCTTTTAACACTGAACTTGCATGTGTGAAAACATGCATGGGGGTTTGTTTTGATCTCTGAATCTTTGTTATAATTTTTTTTTTTTGTTGTTTTTTTTTTTCTCAGAGTTGTTCTGTGCTCCCATGTGTGTTTACATATGCTTTGGCTGATGCGCGCTGCAGTAATAGAAGCTGTCCTGCAGCACAAAGTCTGGTGATTGCAGCCGGAAAGCTGTCATAAACAATCTGCTCCGGCGTCAGTTAGATGACTAGCGTGGGAGAATTGGGTACTCTATAGGCTACAACCAACCCCACGCTTTCTAAATAGACCAACCCATTTACCTAATGCACTGACATCAAAATGAGGAATGGATATCCCACATGACATTGCAACACTTATGTGACAACAGGTTGGCAGGGACACGACTGGCAGTAGCTGGTGACTCTGGGAGGTGTTGGGCTTCAGTACTGAGAGAAACCAAAGTCAGCGGCACACTGAACTGTGAGAACTGGCAGACTGAGGATGTGCTCACGCAGGAAATTAAGCCTTGTCAGGTTCAAATGATTTCACACATGAATGTCATGGGGTACATGTAATGTGCAGTAGAAATAGACTCAAGGACATAAGCCAAATTATCTTTTCACATTTGTAGCAGTACAAATTTAGGGTAGCCCATAAATTCACTGAAGCATTGTGATAAAGAAGAATAATAGTTTCTAAAATTGAACTGTGTAAAAATACAGCCCCATTGTATGAACAAAGAATTTCTGTTTGCCCAGTAAACGACGTCAACTGCTAAGCGAGAACAAAATTCACGGGGCAACTCATTTTTCAACATTTTCATCCACAGCAATGTCACTTGAAAACTGAGAAGGAAAAGGGTGTTAAAATGTTTCAGATATGAAGTCTGACTGGGCCATCGTTTCTGTGCGTCATTATCACACCCATTGAAATCAAGGAGTCAAGCAAAAACTGTCTTTTCATCATCTTGGTTGCAGCTGAACTAATCAAGCCAGTTTGACAGGAAGTAAGTTTTGTTAAAACGTAAATCTCCCTTTTCTGATTATATCCTGTGCAGTAGCACATTTTTACATCTAACCTTGCTTCATATTTATGAAAACATACTTTGCATAATTTAGTATGTTGGAAAGTAGTCTTCACATTTAAAACCTTCATGAACAGATGCTATTAAACATTGAGCGACCACATTAAAGAAAATGTAAAAACAGTAACTTTCTGCAACTGTGGCTTCTACACTGGAGGTTCTTTAATTAAAACTAAAGTCTGGTTTTCCTTATCAGATTTATTCTTAGTATTGATGGACTTTGCTGAATCTTAGGTTCACCAGTAATATATTTGCTCTCTATTTTTATGTCGATGCCTTCCAAAGATAAACTTTGCAAATACAGTTTGAACATACTCCAGAAGTACTTGTACAGTGTGTATTGTTGTTTTTGATGGACACCTGCTAAATATCAGCATGGTAGCTGTGCCACTGCATGGCTGTCACCACACTGAGATTCGTGTTTAAAAGAAAAACAAAAAAAATCACCTTGATACAGTGCTTTGGGATTTTCACTTTGTTGAAATATTGTAAGTTATAATATTTGATTAAGTCTGCAGGGGATTTTGTTAACTTCTGAATATTCAAATTAAATTAATATTTTAATATTCACAAAACACTTGCTGCTATCACCCAGCAGACCTCTGATCAAAGCCCAACATTTTATTATTTATGAAGTTCTTTTACTATTCAGCTCCTCTCTCTCTTCTGATTGGTTAGGTTTGTTGAATCTATTGAAAATATCGAGTGACAGTGACTTTGTCATAAAATCCTGTCTCATACAATATTCTGTTTTATACAAAACAATGAGTAAACTACAATATCCAATTTCACAACTTGTGAACATTTATTCTGATAAAATGATTTGGATAAACCCACTCTAACCCTAGAACGTATAATATTTAAGTCCAGTATCCAGCCACCTTTAAACCCTGAAAATGGTCCAGTGAAGGATGTCAAGTTGCTTGTTGGTTTTTGATTTGGGAAATTCAAATACAACCACTAATCAGAATAAAAGAAATAAAGCAACGTGGAAATGGAAATAAAGTTAATGCTATGATTTTTAAATTTACTTTGACTTCTGTTATTTTTTTAGTTTTTAATTTGCTTTTGCTCTTAAAACCGGAACAGAAAAACGTTTACTATTTTTTAGTGTTGTAATGTTATCACATTCTTCCTTTTTTTTTTTTTTTTTTTTTTCAAGCATTAAATTAAATGAAGTTGTTGAGAGGTGAAGAGACCAAGAAGGTTTGCTTTCGTATTCTGCGCAAGTAAACCAGAATTTGTAACCAAATCCACATGTGCTGAAGGTCATTCAGCCATTGGAAAGAAACGTGGGGTAAAGCAGGAACGATAGCATCTTGCACCTTCATGTAATTTTGGCAATGTTTTTTTCTCTTAAACCTTCATGCGACTGCTGGAATCGTCTCTCCTTCTTTCATTTTCTGAACATGCTGTTCACCTCAGCATTTTTGTGCATTTCTTCTAGCAGTTGTGCTGCATGAACATCTGCCCAGATATGCAAGAAGCAGCGTGTCTCCTCGGAGCTCCAAGTTTACTCGCGCCTCATTTCTAGCATTGGCTACATGTCCGTGTGTGTCATGTAGCAGAGCTATCAAAACATAATTTCCCATAATGCTCAACAACGACGGGAGCCTATCATAGCCAAAAAGGTCTGTTTTTAGCAACTGGGTTGGATCAAGGTCGCTTTCACATGTGAAACTAACCGTACTGGAGTTTGTTGGAACCCCTCTGAGACCTCCTCTTTAGCTGGGTCTCGGTTAGCTTGTTTTGTCCGCACCAGAGTTCAAATAATTGCATTCACACAGGCCCAAAAGTGTCCAAGCCAGGGGAGGAAACAAATTTGAGTTTGTTTTAAGCGAACAAAGCAGTGAATACTCCCTGAATATAAATGAAATGTCCCTTGCTCATACTATCAATAAAGAAGTGGAATTTATAATACATGTCACACACTATGATTTTACTTACATTTTCCATAATTAGTCTTAACTTTCTCTGATTTTGTGTTGTTGACTTACATGTCGCTATTTCTTTTTTCTTTTTCTTTTTTTGTTCTTTTCCAGTTGTCCCAACCTCTGAATTTCCCACAGATTAGCTTTGTTTATATCTGCTATAGACACGAGTGCCTCTCCGTCTCTTCTAATTAGATGTCTTATTAAACAAAGTCCCTGAGTGGGGAAACTGTTCAGGTAACACTGACTGGATCTGTGCTATCATGTTTAGTTGATTAGAAGTGAAAGCTGTTCTGATGTCACCTCTTAAATTGTCATTGATTTGTTTTTGTCTCTACAAAACGACAAGGAACCAAAAGGCTGTTCCCTACACCCTGAACATTCTTTCTCATTCATCATCTCCTACTCTGAAGAGCAGGATGTCTGATGAAGAAATGCTGATTTTATTCTTTTTCTATTTTATATTTTTTTTATGTTAGTTTGATTTCCAGTGGATGGAATTTATTGGGCTATTTGTGGGAAAAGAAGCTAATAAATAAAAATATGTTTCTCTCTTATTACTGGAACAATTTGCGGGTGTTTTTTTTTTTTTTTTTGTAAATCACATACTTGTAGTCATTTACTTGAAGAGTGTGTAAATTCCTGGTCTTCACCTATATGAAATCAAAGCACGTTTGGAGCCGCCCCCTCCCTTTTTGTTGGCTGATGGTCCTAAAACTCTCACCACAGCCATTATCCCCATGACAGATGTTTATTACAAGTATGTGATCCACATATTTTAACATACACATTTTTCAGGGCATCCACATATTACACACAATCAAGCATCAGGAAACATTCAAACACACCCATGTTGGACAAACTGAATGACATTCAAGTGCAGATAATTTATTGTAAATGTCTTCCGAAACAGCTGACATAGTCACTTCCTGTGTGTTGGCCTATTGGGATTATTTATTTTCAATAGGATGCTTATCATTACACACAACTTGCACAGAATACTGTCAGATTTTAAAAATGTAATTCATTCAGAAAGGACAGCAACAATCACCCAGCTGTCAACTAAGCATTGCCTGGTTTAGATTTGTGTTGACATAAGGATCATTTTGTTTCCCTTCATTATTTTTTCTTAAGTTTCCCTCTATTAATATTCTCATTTCTCATGTTCAGCTTGAGAAGAAAATCCATTGGTAAATGATAATTTCACCTCTTTGAGTGGAATCATATCCGTCTGAGCACTGGGCTCCCAAAGGATGACTGGGATTTACAATATGTTTACCGCTGTTGCTCTCCTCTTCCCTTGCTCAGTCATGCTCCCCTCATCTTCCAATGTAACTGCCACATCGTGTTGTGAATAGTAAATCAGGTCAGGTCTGGTCCGGGTGGATTAGGGTGAGGGACAAGAATAGAAAAAAAAAATTAGAATGATTAAAAAAAAAAAAAAAATGATAATGCTCTTTGAGTTGAATGTATGGTGGTGAGAATTTACAGCTG
>JBAMYA010077818.1:0-23897 GCA_037176975.1 Arrhamphus sclerolepis | reverse complement strand
ATGTTCATTGCTGGATTTATGGAAAAACATCAACCAATATTGCATATCCATAATTATTATAATGGATATAAATAAAGGCTCAATCCCCCTTATAAGTGGGGTAGCGGAGTATGGTCTTCAAACCCTCCCCTTGGATCTGCCAGGGGCACCAAAACCTTTCCATAGGAAAAAAAAAAAAAAGTCCTGCAGAGAAATTGTTACCATCTTTCCGCAGCTCTTTAAATGATCTCCTTAAGTCCATTGTGTCTGGTAAGAGAGCATAACAATCGATCATCACCTGAAGAAATAACTTTAAAAAAAATAGCAAAAAAAAAAAAAATCAAACTTTATGCCGGAGACAGTTGATGAATCGGGTTCTAAACTACCTGTTTATATTTGTGTGCGGTGAATTGTTGATTACCAGTCAAGTGGAATGGATTGTATGGCAAAGGAAATTGAAACAGTGCTGGGTGACCGTATAGTGTAGCGACGCTGCAGCTGTATTGATGTTATGATTTTGCACTTTTGTTGAAATGTTCTGAGGTTTATAAACTGGATGAGATGCATTGAATGTGGTCCAACCAACTGGCTGCAGTGTTTCCATCTCCTCCTTAAGTGCACTGTACCACTGGTGATGGTACATCGATTGAATCCAGCCAGAAACCACCATGGCATGGTACACAGATTTCTGGTATGGTTTGCAACTTTTGTTCATGAAAATTCAAATAATTACAAACAGTGCAATGGCATCCTCAAACCCCTCTTTTTCCAAAGTTTTAAGCACCATGTCATGGTGGTGGAATATACTTTCAGTTTAACTTAACAAAAATTAATGCATATTAAAATTTACAAAGGAAAAAATGTGTATTTTTGATTTTTTCTTTTTTAAATAGTATCAACAATATTTGTAATTTATTCATTTTGCAAAATTCACCATTTTCTACCTACATTTTTTTTTTGTTTTTGTAAAGGAACAATCACAGATCCAAAAAGTGAAGTAATTTTACAGTATTTGAGTCTGAAACCACCACATAGTTGACTTTGGACAAATGTCTCTTTTTAAAATTCTGGAATGAATCATATTGTTTAGTGTGACTTTTTAATATAAAGAAAAATGTCTTAAAGGAGGGTATGCTTATTTATTTATTTTGTAAAGAATTAAAATAATACCCCCTTAGCTTCCATTTTTGATTAAAATCCTTCAGCTACAGTATCCATCAATTGTCCCCATTCACAAGAAAACACAGATGACATCTTCCCACCTGCCAAACACCCATAAGCAATGTTTTGTTTTGTTCTTTTATGTTAAATATAATTTGAGCACTTCTTATATGTTCTATTATGTCCACCTAAACATAATCATTGGATTAAGCTCACCAAAATAACAGGTCAAGCAGCTGAAATTGACTGAAGTTTCTTTTCATCCTACCGGAATCTCCCAGCCTTTTCAACTTTATTTGTTTTTCAAGCATTTAGCTGCTAATAGACGATTAAGTTGCTCGAAACACAATATCTTTCAGGAACACATTGCAGCACTGCCCACCACACATCCTTGAACAATGACAAGCTGTAGGAGAGGACAGAATTAAAATTCAAAGGCAAGGCGGTTCATTTTAATTCCCACGAACCACTGTGTGAAAAACACTTGAATGATTTTAATCACATTCTTGTTTATTTCGGCTCAAAGCTTGGTATGACTATCTAGAGGCCGGTGGCAGGTTTCACTGCACTTTCATGGTGTAACAGCACCATCTAGCAGGCTTGTGTAGGCATTAGTGAAACTCAAATTCAGCCCTGACTGCAGCTTTGTTCAAATAGCAAACATTTGCAGAAAGAGCTTTTGCTACGAATACATTATCTCCCCATTTGTTATAGGCTTTATTCATTCAGGATTACTGTATACATGTGTCTGCACTGTTTAGCTAAGACTGCCAAAACACCAGGAGTGAGTCATGATGAATATGACTGGCATTTGGCAAATACAAGAAAATCTCTGTCAGACAGCCATTGCATTATGCATCTTAGAAACAGAAGGTAGATTTTAAACAACATTAAAAGCCTGCGAGAGATGGCCTTAATTATTAGTCATTATATAGTGACTATGTGAATTTGGATATCATTTGAAACCAAATTAAAGAACAACTGGTATAAAATAGCCAAAGACAGGATTTTGTAAAACATGAAACATGATTTATGTATAAACCACATATAGTGTAAAACACACATATGATGGATATGTGATAACATGGTGTGGATGAGTTCAGTAATACAATTGCAGCTGTGCCTTCCCTGCATGTTTTAGATGAATGTTCTTCAACCCTGGTCCTCATGTTTTAGATGTTTCCCTGTTCAAACACACCTGGCTGTAATCAGTGGGCCATTGACAGACTTGTGAAGACCTTCAAGACAAGCTGATGGCCATCCAATCAGGTGTGATGAGGCAGGAAAACATCTAAAACATGCAGGACAGTGGGCCCTGAGGACCAGGGTTGAAGACCACTGTTTTAGATGGTTCCCTGCTCCAGCACACCTGGCTTTAATGAACTGCTCATTGACACACGTGCAGATCTCAATGACAAGCTGATGTTCCATTCTTTTCAGTTAAGTGTGCTGGAGAAGACAGTCAGCCAATCAGGGCAGTGCACCCTGAGGACTTGAAGTGAAGAACTAAACACTACAGTATTGAAGCCCTGACTGCTTCACATGGAGTAGTTCTCTCCTACCACATGTGATATAGGTAACAAAAGCAGTTAACATTATTATACTTGACTTGATATTTAAACACTTGAAACTGCAAATACATGCTGAAATGCATTACAAGTTCATGTAAGACCCAGTAATCAGCCCCCCACCAGCTCTACCAGCAGCAGTGAAGGTCAAAATTCAGCATTAGAATTAAAACATCAGAACAAGTACTCGCATATGTTATCAACAATGTGACTAAAACATTAGTTTTGTAGTGAAAACAGTTTTTCCCTCGAGAACTATATTGGTCATTCCTTGCACTCATTGGCTGTAGCTCAAATTAGGGATTTCTATGATAGCAACAGACAGTTGGCAGGCTAGGTACACATCAGCACATTTCTTTCTGGACATTTTTGTTGTTCACACATGATGACTGGGTGCCAGCAGTTGAGCATGGAGCAGCATTCTGTCTGGGGGCGGTACTTTTAAAGATGATTGACATGTAAGTAGATTATGCCCTAAACCTCTATAGAGCTCCGGACTGTGGTGTCAGAATTCCCAGCATGCAACATTCTAGAATATAACAACACCATATTGGCAGTAAAGCTGAAGCGGCCGTAAATGGTAATAACAGTGCCCGATAGCTGTTGAGCGCCGGGATGCCAGAATACTAAAAAAGGGGGAACAGATAGAGCTATCAGATATTCCACTCTTTTCATTGATTGCTCTGGCCCACTTGCACTTTTTTGATGCCACAGATATCTCCTCCTCCCTGTCATTATGATGCTGCATCTCCCTGAACAAGATAGCTGACACACGAGCAGCTCTTTACTGAATCCAGCTGTGCAGTTGCAGTGGACTCCAAGCACTACACCATCCGTTCTGACCACTACCCTGCATTCAGCTGAGGGTCCTTCAGTCTTTGTGATTGACTAACCTGAAACAATGAAAATGTTTAGGTGCCACCTCATGCATTTTATTTTATGCATGAGGTGGCACCTAAACATTTTCATTCACACAGTAAAGACAGTCTAGTTTATCTGGTGAAATCCACAATAATATTCGTTTCAAATTAGCATGCTGATTACATTAGCCTACACTTGTTGTGCCTTTCTTTAGCGCTTTTGTTAATTAAATGAATGATGTGCCATTACCCTTTCAGTAACGATAAAATAATCCTTTGCTGAAAGATCCCAAAGCTGAATATTGTTCACAAATCCAGGGCATACCATCCATTTATAACCCTCGAGGCGTTTTCATTTTATTTTATTTTATTGACATTTTATTTGATTAAGTAGTTGTATACATCGGGACACTGAAGGTCTGGCATTTTCAGTGCTTTCAAAAAGTACTCCTGGAGCATTGTATCGGTCGGTAATATTGAGTCTTTCTATTTTAGCAACATAGTTTTCAATAACCTTTGGGTTGAAATGCGCAGTAAACTCGGACGCTCGGAAATTCATAATTATGCCGTGACTTTAGACTTGCACGACTGGTTATCTTTCCTGCCTTAATGGCGCTGTAAAAAAAAAACAGGTCACGTGGAGTCCGGAGCTCTATTCAGACTAGAGTTGCTTTCACAAGAAAAGGTTGGTGAAGTATTTATTACAGGAGCTTTCAGTCCCATTTGAACGTTTCATCTCAGCAATCTTTAAGGACATGGTTACATGATTGCCATGAATTTAACCTTCTGTAAAAAAAAAAATAATAATTACCTGAGGTAATAATACAGTGAATTTGAAACTAAATTAATATAATTAAAGCAACACAACGAAACTTGAAACCTCCTGAAAAATTGTTTCTAAAATTATTTTAGCGGTAGTTCAACTTATAACAAGAAAAAACACTATATAAGTTGGCCATCCTGACCTGGCTCAAGAAGACACGCCTCCCAGTTGCCAATCAAAGTGTACAACTATGACCCACATTTCAATGTTATACGATGTGGAGTTAGCCAGACGCTAACTATAAGTTGAAGGTATCTAGCATACATTATTTCTATGAATGTCATGGCAGAGCCAGTGAAGAAAGTGAAGAGGGTTTTGTCAGAAGAAGCAAGAAAAATGGAGAGAGATCAACAAAATCAAGTCATGAGTCAATACTGGACCAGAATATACTCACTGACATGAGGTGGAGGAAGCTGCAAGTCGGACAGTGCCCAAGTCTTTCTGCTTTTCAATTACTAAGTCAATATATTTCTCTCTTTTCTCTTCTACATCCTGTGTGTTTTAGTTTGGTTGACATTAGGCTGTATTACTAAAGTTCTTTTTTTGCTCACAGGTCCATAGTATTTTTTTGTAATAAAAGCCGGGAGATGAGGTCATGTGACCAGCTTTGATAGCAGCAATATTTACAACGGTGGTAACAGATAATTGTCCTTCTCAGGCAGAGAGACTGCTAAAGAACCTGAAACCTATGTGTTGTTGCTTTAAATATTCAACTGTACCTCACTGTATTGTATGTGTATAGTAGGTATAGTGTATATGGTGGTGCGTAAATCATGTTACTCCGAGGCAAATGAATGCTGTGTTTAACATGGCATCAAAACATTTTCTTTTAAATATATGTATTCATTTGATTTATTTTAAAATATTTTAAAGTGTAATTCCTACATACAGTGGCTTTAAAAAGCAATAACTTCAACTCATGATGCTCTTCTCAGCACTCACGAGCAGAGGTCAGTGTGAGCATGTGCGCATGTGCCATCATTAAAAATGTAGAATGTCTCTCCAAACAGTGTCCTGACAAGCCTCTCCTGCTCACTGGATATCAGTCATTAAAATTTAGAGAAGAGACAAAGTGTGGCCTGTAGGTAGGTATCAGGTTCTTCATTCGAGCAGTGGATGAATTTTTCAAAGTCCTATTACCTCAAGGCAGAGTGCTATGACTCTGCTGGAACTGTAGTTGAGGTGTGACAAAAGCTGAATCCACAATAACAACATGGGTCTCAGGGTGACTGTACTGCTTCATTTACTACTCCTCGTTGACAGAGCTGATTTAAAAAAAGGTGAGTTGTCATTTGTTATCTTAATGAAGTGCTGCTTAAACATCATGGGAGTTTTTGACTTTGTGAGTTTCTACTTTCTGTATATATTTTCAGAAAATATAAAACACTTGTATGAACTATGTAGGTGCACTAGAAAATAGTCCAATAAATAACTGGTGAAAGAGCTCTAACCTTCATTCTGATTTGTTAGTTTTCCTTGGAGCTGAAAATAATGTATTTTTGTAATTACAAGGTGTTAAATGTGGAGGAATCCTGTCTGCTCCATCTGGTAACATCTCCAGTCCAAACTTCCCAGGCCCGTATCCCTACAACATAGACTGTTCCTGGCTGATTGTAGTGGCAGAGGGCTCCTCTGTCCTCCTCACCTTCCACCACTTTCAGCTCGAGTACCACGCCAGCTGCGCTTATGACTACATTAAAATATACAATGGCATATCTGAGGATGAGGGGAACCTCCTTGGGACATTTTGCGGTGACGTCTCACCACCTCAGTTCACCTCCTCTTGGAATGTCATGTCCATCATTTTCCATTCAGATCGTCACGTGGCCCATGGGGGGTTCAGTGTTGGCTACAGAAAAGGTAACTTCTTATATTTAATTCAGTATGACAAGTATGAGTTGGCTTACTGCCCAAAATGTATTATGATTTTATCTGGCCATTGGCAGCGGCATAATTTGTTGCTTTTAGCTAAAACATCTTGGCCTTAATCTCACAAAATTATGCTGAAATAGTACCAGAAGTTCTGAGGAGCACATCTGCTTACAATGATAATGAAAGCTAATGTTTGTCATGTTATATTAATTTTAATACATTGGCCAAGTTTATAAAAGTCAGCAATACGTGAGTATTAGCATTTTTCAGATAAATAATTCAATATTATGTTTTTGAAATGATTTTAAAACACTCTTCTGTGACATTCTCCACATCTTTAAGGTTTCACACTTTCACAATCATCAGTTTACTCTTCAGTTTCAGCCATTTATTTTTGATAGTATTTATTTGTGGATTCCAAACAATTGATAAAACTGTCTATTAAGCATTTCTGAACCACCGCAGTCATATGTGTCCGATCATTATCCTGTTGGAGGGTGAAATTCTTTCCTTCCCAGGTGAAGTTTTTCTTTTCAGCCAACTGCCTGACGTTTTCCTCCAGGATTCCACGGTCTAAAGATAATCACTGAAGCCACTAATCTCAGTTTTTTTGGGGAAAAAAAAAACAAAAACAAAGAAAAATACAATAAACAACTCAAAACTGACAAGTCTGCTGATCCTGCACAAAGCTGCTCCACCCACAGAAAATCCTTCACCAGTTCAGCTGCACATAAGTTTGCTTAGTGCTCCAAAGCTGACAAGGACAAAAATGAAGATGCCAAACTGTCCAGGGGGCGCCACGTGACAGGAAGTTCTGAAAGACTATAATCTTAAAATTAAGGTTATAACCTCAAAGATCTGGAAACTGTTGAAGAGAAAAAGAGTGGAGACATGTAAAACAAGTGTTGGCAGTTGTCGTCACTGCTAAATAATAAATTTGGATTTCATCACTAAGAAAGAGCATAGATACCACTGCTGGTGGCAATAAAAAAAAGTTTTCCTCTAATGTCCCCAGATATGTGCGGTGGAGTCCTGACTGGACTATCAGGTGTAATCTCCAGTCCAGGTTATCCTCAGGAGTACAGCAACAACGCCGACTGCTCCTGGGCCGTCCACGCGTCTAACACCAGCGTTGTCACCTTAGTTTTTTTGGACTTCCAGCTGGAAAACAATGAGGGGTGCAATTTTGACTTTGTGGCCCTGTTTGACGGCCCGACAGTTACCCATCGCCACCTTGGCAAATACTGCGGGGCAGATAAACCCCCCAACACTGTCACAACTTCCAGCCAACTTCTGGTAGTCTTCAAGTCTGACTTTAACATTGGAGGACGTGGGTTCAAGGCTTACTACTACTCAGGTAAGAACATTAAGTTTAGGCTTTATTTGCTTGGATTCTAACCTTAGACAGTCATTGCGTCATATTGGAAATGTGACGCAAACCACATGAAAGACCAGGAGCATGACACAAGATGATCTTTGCAATGTGATGAAATCTAAAACCAATTGATCCGCAATCAACAGCTGTTCAGACTGCTCCTGTTTGATGAAACATGCAACCATGCAGTTTCATGACTGGACAAATGCCATATCTAACTTCAGTTCATCCATTATCTATACGTACTCATTCCTGTTCAGGGTCCCGCAGGTCTGCTGGAGCCTGTCCCAGCTGTCTTCAGGCAAAAGGCAGGGGTACACCCTGGACAGATCGCAGGGCCACATATAGACAAATAAAAACACACACACTTTTTGAATGTGATTTAGTCAATAATGCAAAATATGAAAGAGCTTAATAATCCAAGTGTATAGCTTTAACATTTAGGACATCTACTCTCTCTGGAGCTGCATGAGAAGATCGATATCAGCTGGAGTCAGTTTATTTAATTCGAGGCTGCAGCCAGAAGCTGGTTATTCTGACTCTGTTCAAAGATAATGTCACCCACAGGCCTGCATTTTAAAAGCTCTAACCATGGACAATCGCTATCTCCTACAACCCCAAATCAGAATAAGTTGGGATAAAATGGAAAATGCAAGTAAGTCAGTAACTTTGTGATTCTTGATTTGAATCTGCATCTATTTTTCAATTTCCAAAACAAGTTGTTACAGGGTTAATAAAGTGCTATTAAATGTAAAGAACAAAAATTATTTACAAACAGGTGATTTAAGTAGTTGATTTTTGTACAATTAATGACGCTGGTCTGAAAGTTGAGTCTTGTAGATGCAGCGTTATCCACAGATTTCCACTTTTTTCAGCAAACTTGAGAAAAATCGCTTAAATATTTAAAACAATGTTCTTCAAAGAATAGAAGGGACTTGCCTGTTTCTCTTTCTGCAGTGAATAACATTAAACCATTCAAGGATCTTTAAGAATGTTGTGAGGTTAATCTGCATTCCAGATCAGAGCAGGCATGCGCTCCTGGCCAAAGATGAAAAGGAGCATCCAGACTGTTATCATCAACAAGTCCAAAAGCCAGGCTCTGTGATGGTATAATGTTGTATTAGTGGCCTTTGGCAAAAGTAATTTACACTTTTATGAAAATGAATGCAGAAAAGTAGAGCAACATATGCTGCCTTTAAGACAAATCTTCCAGGGATGCCCATGCATTTTTCACAAAGACAATGCATCCCCATATTTTGCAAATGTTACACAACACTGGACTGCCCTGCCTGCAGTCCCAACCTTTCTCCAGCAGAGAATGTTTAAAGATTTGTGAAAAGAAAAATGCAACTATCCCAGTGTTTTGTTTTTAATTTGTTACAGGTCTGAAATGCGAAAAATTGAAAAAACATGAAGTTGGTTGTTTTTTTTTGTCAATTTAAATTTACACTTTTTTTCCCTCCTCATTGTTAAAAGAGGAAAAAGAAGCTGTTCCTTAGCCAACAGTGACCAGGACAGAAATTTATCCTAGCTTTTTCTAGCTTTTTGACATCTGATCATGTAGCTACCTCCCTTCAAAAAAGTCACTTTCTTGAAAACTATGAATTAAAACCATAAATGACCTGATCTGAACAAAGGCTTTTTCTTTGATGGCTTTTGTTTTAAATAGCACCTTTGAAAGAACTGTGGGGATCAAATATATTTAATAAAGGTGACTCAACAATCTTTACTTTGACAGGTGAATGCCAGCAGGTCCTTTCAGCTGTAAGCGGCAACTTTAGCAGCCCACATTTCCCTAACATCTACCCAAACAACATCAACTGCCACTGGAGCATCATCCTCGCACCTGGATACCGCATCAAACTCATCTTCCCCTTCATGGATTTGGAGGACCGCAACAGTTTGTCAGATGCTTGTGATTACGACTCCGTGGCAGTTTACGACGGAGGCAGCCAAGCAGACGTCCTGCTTGGACGCTGGTGTGGGAGAGAGCAGCCTGCTTCACTGGTCTCAAAGGGAAACAAGTTGCTGGTGGTGCTCAGCACAGACAGGAATGTAGCTCACAGAGGCTTCACTGCCACTTATCTTGGAGGTAAACACAGGGGCATTTGATCCATTTCCACAAAAACACAAAAAAAAAAACAGTCTTGCCTTATATTCTTATTTAAATACCTGCTGGACCATTAATTCTACTTATCCTAAGATGTGCACTCCCTTGTCCTTACAGCATAAACTCTCAGCTAAACTTACTCTCTCTATATCTAGATGCATAACATTCATCTTAGTAACCCCCCCCCATATCATTTTTATGCTCCTCTTTAAGAGATTAACCTGCGTTTTTCCCCTGATTCCCAGTTGTGCCTGTAAACATTAGCTGCACAAGATCAGAGTTTACCATTCTGATATCCCAGCAGTCCTTGCCTCAGCTGGACCGTGAGAGCATCTACCTGGGAAATCCATCGTGTGCAGCTCAGCTAACGACCACCTCCTACAAAATACTTGCTCAGTTTGTCAACTGCGGCACCGCCAGCCAGGTAACTGACTCACTTGTTCCTTCACTGCACAAACGCAACAATTTCCCATGTGTGTTTAAAAAAAAAACTTTTGCAAGCACTTGCTTTTATTAACACTGCAACTGATGATCCCTTGCAGAAATATCGGAACATCACCATGCTTGTAAACAAGCTCTACATCGATTTCTCTGATGGGAAACAGCAAAATGTGCAAGAATATAAGGTGCAGTGTGATGCCCTGCGGAAGATAGCATCAGTGTCAATCATTTCGGCAGAGGAGCGTCGTTTGGAGGAGCAGGCGCTGCAGACAGACAGTGACAGCAGCAGCTACGCTGATGATCCACAAGCCGAGCCGCATGACTTGAGTGATATTGTCTTCATCAGCATCTGCGTTCTGGCTGTCATTCTCATGGTAATAGCTATAGTTTGGTTGGTGCTTCTTTAGTTCTATTTATAGAGATTGTTCCATGACAGTTCTCCCCAGACCCTCCAGCTGGTGTCATGGATCTGTTCTGTGAAAACGTCTAATGAGTTCATGGGAACCTCTTAAAAAACTAAAGTGCTTGAATTTGGAGAACTTAAACTTTTTTTTTCTTTTCTTTTTTTTTTTTTTTTACAGAAATCAAAAACAATACCAAATAAATTATATTCTTGTGAAAAAAAGAACAAACAAAAGAAGATGTGATTAAAGGTAGAGTAAGTGATTCTCCATGATTTGTAACCCAGACCGATTTGTGTCACATTCAGTGAACATCTTCTTAGTATCTGCTGGCGGCCCACCTCATTAGTAAACTGTTTATGAATAAATAAACAAATGGATAAATCCAGTCTTCACTGGAAGCTGTGGTTCCACAAACTGGAAACAAACATAAACAAACATAAACATTGCTCCAGCCAATCACAAATGTGGGAGGGTTCATGCTGGTGGACATGAAGTGGGAAGGGGAGTAGTTCATGATGGTGTTTTTTTGTTTTGTTTTCTTGGGGAGCACTGGAGCTGGCTCTGTCTGCTTGATGCGTTGTTTAAATATCAGACATGTCGTCATCCACAAATCGCTTCTCCTGCCTTTAAGTAAACTGTAAATGTTTTATCACGTTTAAGTCACTGGTCCTGTTTGTTTGATTTGTTTTTTTAGGACTAAAAGCCTAAAATCTGACTTAATATGTACAGTTACATAAAAATAACTGATGTACTACTCTTGCATTGTCTAAAATTTAAGATGAAATATTTTGTACTTATTATAAGTTGTATTATGAATTCACTGTGTATTTTCAAATGTGCCATAAATTTTATTTAAACAAATGTCTGCATGTTTGGTTTCTTAATGACTGGTGATGAAATCCAGTTTGTGTTTCTTGTTGAAGTCAATCCTAATAAAATTATACAAAAAGGGGAATTAAGAACACATTTAGAAATAAGGCTTTTCAACATTCATTTGCCATCAGTCCTCGAGTCTGATAAGATGGTAAATATACTCAGCCTACGCTTTTCTTTAGCAGGAAGGATTTCTTCCTTTTTCTTTTCTTCTCTAATGATAACTTAAAATATGTTGTATATATTAATGCTTTGCATAATTAAACACTGCACAAAATGATGAGCTAAACTATATTTGGATTAGAGCTTTAGAATTCCACAACATACTGCGAACTTAAGTTTTCCACATCAATTTTAAAGAAAATTCATGATGTAGTCAGAGCGGATGAGGTGAGTAGGTACAACGTAAAAATGGACTCCAAAGCTTAATTTGTGACATTTGTATCATGCTTTGCAGAAAACTGGTCAATGGCAATATAAAAACAAGGCTCCAAAATACAAAAAAAATTAAAAGAATTCAAGGCAACTGATGTGCAACATAATGTAAAAGTTATTGTACTGTCTTCACAGAAAATTTAAAAAGGAAAAAAAAGCATAAAAACATGACAACAATGTGTATTAAAATATTCATAAATTCATAATGCAGTCTAAGGCTCAGATTGTTTCAAGAAGTTATTTTTTATATTTAGACACCAGCTGGTTGACTGGCATCTTGCTGTCCTTCACCTGAGTCCTGATCTCAGAGTTGTGTTTGAAGGCAAAAACCAGCGCTCGAACAGTCCGTCTGTATGAGCTGCTGACTAACCGGGAGCTCTGGTGAAACACTTCTCTCTCGATGTTGTCTATGAGCCCAGAATCCTCCTGCGTGTCGGAAAGGACAGAAAGAAAAAGAGATGTGTAAAATATTCATAAAAGTAGCATGTATAAACATATCAGCTATATTAAACCGCAGAAACTAATCAAGATTCTCAAAAGAATGTCAGTGGACTTGGAATAAATTACACTTTGACTTACACTGGATCAGTCTTGCTTTGCATGTTCACTTGTGAAATTGATTTAAGTTGGAAAAAAGTCCTAAACAGTCATCATGTCTATAATTTTCAGTGAATCCAGATTTTTTTTTTCAGGTGATCATAATGTGGTCACATTTGTGCTCTGAGGATATTAATTATACAAAAATTACTTCATTTCTTATAAGTGGGCTTCTCCATCAGTTTACATCCGTAAACTGTTTCAAACAAAGCAGCATGAATATGAATATGAAGTGTAGATTAGAGGCACAATCATGAGGGTGAGTGCTCCACAGCGGCTTTTGATGTTACCGTGAACTTGGAGAAGTGGATTCTCACCTTGACCTCCAGCGCTTCAGACAGCAGTCTTCTGGCGTTGCTCCTGAGTTCCTCGGACCGTTTGTCGGAACGTACTTCAATAGCCGGCTTATTGGAATTCTCCTCAATGAATGTCCTCCAGTCAGTGTAAACCTTTCGTGCCATTGAACTCACTTCAGGGTCCAGATGCTTCCTCATTTTGTTGATGGTGTGACCTGAGGAGAGAGGGCTCTTCATTACACGATGAAGCAATTCCAAGATTGTAATGTTTAACATCTGCAGTGTCGTGTATCAGATAAACTCAGTTCTGATTGCTGTTTTCTCTAAATTTACTGCTCTTCAGTTACAGCTAAAGGTCCACCTATGAACTGTTACATGGGTGGACTATACAATGGAAAGGTTTTCAACACGAAAAGAAAAACAAAATGGAACATTTGATATTAACGTTTAACTGGACTACTTTTGATACAAAGTGGAAAATAATATTCTGTATGTTAATATTTGGTCAAATCAAAGTAAGTAGCATTAAGGTTTAAAGGAGTACCATATTGTCAATGTAATAAAAATGTCATAACAGCTCAGCACACTGCTGCTAACCAAACCAAATACAGCTGATCTTAAAACTTCCCAGTTCACATGTCAAAGTGTCCTTGGTAAAAATACTGAACTCCATATTGCATCCTAAAGTGTTTCTAACTTCTAGTCACTTTGGATAAGAACTTCTGCTCTGCATTAACGTCATGTCATCAACAAATACAGTCACATTATTCAGAATATTTTGTTGTTAAATGTGAAATCATGCAGAGATCTGCGTCCTATTTATTAAGCTTAGTTCTGTGTTTAACTAAAAATCAACTAATTGTATTGTAGTATTAGGCACTTCAACATACAACCATTTTGATGGTAAATCTCATTGAGTATGCTAAAGTTCAAGGCAGCCATCATACCTGGCACCATGTTTGGTGAAAACCAAACATAATTCAGCAGAAGAACTGTCAAAGACAATGGTGGAGGGGTGATGATTTGGAGTTGTTGTATGTCTTCAGAACCGAGCTGTCTTATAGTCATTAAGTTGTATTCTAGAGGCAAATATGAAGCCATCTGTCCAACAGTCAAAGCTTGATCAAATCTGGGATGTGCAACAGGACAATGATCCAAAGCACGCCAGAAAATTTACATCTGAATGACTGAAAAAGAAAAGAATCAAGTTTTTGGGATGGCCAAATGAAAAAAATCCAGATGTAAACCTGACTGAAATTCTCAGTGAACAATGAACTGAGGCAATCTTGGAAAGAAGAAGAGGTTAAAATGTCTCCATGATGATGTGAGAGACAAATAAAAAAGTGTGAGTTCCACCAGCAGGGGGTCCGGGGTAAAACTACTAGGCTAGAATTTTAAAAGGGCTGACCTCCACCTCAGTCCTTTCAGCTATTGTGTCTAAGCTTACGGTGACAGAGCCGACTGCACGTTTGCTGTTTGTTTAATGCATCACGGTGCCGCTGAATGTGAAGACGACGACTCGTATGCAGAGAGGTCATTAGGCAGCTGAATGATGTGAATGATGATACTTCAAGTTATTGTTATCTAAAGGTGGATCTACAAGATTTATGGGGCCACTTAGTATTGAACATGTTTGTTTTTTTTCTTTTTGACTTCATTTTGTTACATAAATAAAACTAAAACCTACTGTGACCAGATTTCTTTTTTTTTAATAGTTTTTACGCAAACAACACAGCATTAAAAGAGAGGACACAGAGTTTTGCACAACTGTACGCTAAGAATTAAAGACTTTGACAAATGTGATACTTAAATCCAGCATTATTACAATGAAATATTGATTAAATGTTGATACTAATTGAAAATATTTATCAGGCATCAATATGTGTAATTCTCATCAATACATATTATGAGTGGACTTTTACAGTGTTTTTTGTTGTTGTTTTTTCTTCAATTAAGGGAAATGACTATCATTTAACAATCTAGCAGAAACTAAAATAAAAGTGTGAAATTATATTTTAATTAATGACTGAAATTTGAAATGAATGGAAGCGATTGTGTTCAATCAACATGTATATAATCATATTGATCGCTAGCTCCTGAACTGATTTAAACCGAATTGCTTTGTGTCAAATAACATCAGACTGTTATCCAGTTAACTGATCTGATATTGCATCATGAGAAAACTTTTGATTTAAACCCCTAATTATTACTCTGATTATACCAATCTTGTTAGCCATGGTGATGGACAGGATGGACATGAGGTCAGACAGGAATCTCCATGGACTATGATGTTTTCAGATGACATTGTGATCTGTCATGAGAGCAAGGAGCAGTTGGAGGAACATCTAAAGGGGTGGAACCATGCACTGGAAAGGAGAGGAATGAAGATTAGCTGCAGAAAGACAGAATATAGCTGTGTGAATGAAAGGAACCCAAGTGGAACGGTGAAGCTACAGGGAGAGGAGATGAAGAAGGTGAAGCATATTAAGTACTTAGGGTCAACAGTCCAGAGCAAGGGAGTGTGTTTAAAAGAGGCGAAGAAGCATGTGCAAGCAGGTGTTGGCAAGAATCAAAGGAAATGTGTAGATGATGTTGGTGAGAGCTGCAGTGTTATATGATTTAGAGAATGACACTGAGGAAAAGCCAGGAGGCAGAGTTGGAGGTAGCAGAGGTTAAAATGTTGAGGTTCTCTTTGGGAGTATGATGATGGATAGGATCAGGAATGAGTACATCAAAGGGACACTACATGTTAGAGATTTTGGTGAGAAAGTCAGAGAGGACAAACTAAGAAGGTTTGGACATGTACAAGGGAGGATGATGAGGTTGGAACTGCCAGGCAGGAGACCTAGAGGAAGACCAAACAGAAGATTTATGGATGAAACGAAAGAGCACAGGAAGTTATCTGTTGTGGGAGAAGATGATGCAGAGGTTGGGGTTAGATGGAGGCTGATTATTATGCTCTCTGACTCTGATTACATCAATCTAGTAACACATTATCCACTACTAACCAACCTTGTCCAGTAAAAAAGAAGAGGGGTTCTCTCTCATGTACCTATTTTCGTGGACTTGAGCACCTCTCTGGACGGGATCTTCTTGCTCAGCTCTGTCAGGGCACCCAGCAGGTTCTCCTGGCTCTGTCCTGGCAGCTCCAGCATTGACTTGTAGCGCATGATGTCCTCGATCACAACAACTCTCTTTAAGAAATGCAAAAGTGAGCAATGACTGATGTAAACATGTGAAACACACGTACACAGACGCTCCCAAAGCCTCACCCGTAGAGATTCGATTGTGGCTTGTTTGTAAACCTTTTCGTTGCTTTTCGGCTGTTTTGGTGTTTCGCCCTTGGGAACTCTAACCACAAACTTGTCCATCTTCTACTTACTGTTGAAAATGTGCCAGTGAAACCATCTGTTTTTATTGGATAACGTGGACCCGGTTTCAAGCTTGTGCTAACCCCGCGTTGTCTTGCAAGTCCTAACCAGCATTTGGAATTTATTATATTAGAAGCATTGTTTGCTCAACATCTTTGTAGTCTTATATAGGTTTTCTAAACATTAGAAACTGCCTAAAGAAAGCTCTCAAGCTACAAAAGGTAATATACAGTATACGAAGTACGCAGGGTTGCCAGATCTGATTGACAGTTTCCAGCCCAAACACGATGTAAAAACCGCCCAATTCGATAAACGCCAACTCAAATCACAACTTCTCCAGAAACTCATGTTAAAACCGTAAAACTGTTACATGCGCAACAGGGAGCACACTATTAGTGCACGAAGCTTCACAACAGCACTAAACAGCCAAATGAGGAAAACATGCAATCATTTGTTGGGACAAACAGTACAATCAGGTCTGATTTCAGAAATAAGGTAAAATAATATGAGTGAACAGACAGCATTTTATTGAAAAGTGTACGTTTCTACTGAGTAGTTTCGAGTTAGTGTAATGGGAACTATTTCTGAATATTTTGTTAAAATCAAAATAAAATGTGAAAAGCAGCCCAAATTTTATCACCGACCAAATGCTATATTTCGCATTCAAATGCGTTCAAAATAAGCCCATTTGGGCAGAAACCCGCACAATCTGGCAACACATCAGCAAAACCATTTAACATCCTGTGTAAGACTCTCGCGATGCCAAAAATCTCGCGAGAATACAAGCTGATTAAGGTGGACGAGGAAGAAGAAGCGTGTTGTTTGTTTGTTTAGATTTTCACAGACAAAATGGGAGCCGTTCCCGTGTTTGCCTGGGTTTTGGGACTATACGTCTTAGCGGCGCGTGCGTTGGCGTCTTCTGACGTGTTTGAGACCGTTCTGGGAAGTACGGCATCTTGCCATAAATCCTGTGAAATGACATACAGTCTGCACACGTATCCACGGGTGAGTTACTCATCCTGTTATGAAAAGTCATTTCAGCTGGCCATGTTGAGTGAGGCGAACATTTTGTAATTTCTTTGGTTGTTTGAGGAGTTACTGCTTCCTGGACTTATATGTGACTAACACTGAAGTGGAGAAGGTTTAAAAAAAAAAAGTGGAAACTGCGTCGTCTTTCACAGACGTATGTCGAGGCATTCAACTGGTCCCGTTTGCTTTCCAGGAGGATGAACTGTACGCCTGTCAGAGAGGCTGTCGCCTGTTCTCCATCTGTCAGTTTGTTCGTGACAGCGATGATCTGAATCAGACCAAATCCGAATGTGAATCAAGTAAGTTTTAGACACGGTTCTTATCTTCAAGTTATCCTCAGTACAATGCCTAGGCCTATGTTATGAGACTTAAAAGTGTAACTGCCTGTCAAGCTTATTGAGCCTCAGGTCAAAAACACCAATTCTGCAATAAGACAACTTGTTCTCAAAGCTTTTGTTGCAACCGTGTGTTACCTTTAATTGTTTGAAAAATATGCAGCCTGTCGGGAAGCCTACACCCAACCTGATGAGCAGTATGCATGCAACATGGGCTGCCAGAATCAGCTTCCATTTGCTGAGCAGCGGCATGAGCAGGTATGACAATAAGTCAGCAGTCTCTGTGTGTACAGGAATCCATGGGGATTTCTTGAATAATAATAATAATTATTATTATTATGATCATCATCATTGTTTTCTTAATAGTTGGAGGCCATGATGCCCAGGATTCATCTACTGTACCCCCTGACTCTGGTCAGAGGGTTTTGGGATGATGTAATGAGTCAGGCCCACAGCTTCATCACTTCCACGTGGACCTTCTACCTCCAGGCAGACGATGGAAAAGTTGTTGTTTTCCAGGTACTGTACAGATGCCATCAGAACTGAGTCATCTTTTCTGATACTATAGGCAAACAACACCATTTGTTGTCCTTTTCATATGCAACCTTAAACCTGGCTGTGTATTCTGTTCAACAGACTGAACCACAAGTTAGGTTTTTCTCCCAAATTGAGCTGCAAAGAGAAGACAAAGAGGAGCTACGAAAGGGCTGTAAGCATTCCATACTCCATACTTGTTCTCTGCTGGTGGTCTTCATTTGATGTTCAAAAATTGTGCATCTGTGAAAGACGGCATATTTCCATTAACGTGTGTCTAAGGAGGAGCAGATAAGAAAATACATCCTCTATTGTCCCACAAATGAGAAATTTGCATTGTTGCACAGGGCAGAATAAGGTGCACTCACAACAAACAATAAATATAAGATGATAAATAAAGAGAGAAAAATAAACAATAAGTTTAAAAATCTGAAATCAAACCGATCAGCATGGAAATAGTGCATCTGAGTGGTTGAATAACCAGCCTAGTTCACAGTGCTAATTAACAATTAACAGTGATTATTTTTGAATGCTGTGAGAGATGTGTGAATTTATCAAATATCCTTTTGTTTTCCTATTTTCAAGTTCCTGGGCTGAACAGCCCAATTTACAAAGAATACCACCGCACTTTAATCCAGGAGCGAGACAGAGATATGACTGATGATCGTAGCTATGGTGATGAATACAATCTCTTCAGCTGTCTCTCAAGGTTTGTTTGTACATTTGTTCTCTTAGCAGAGCATGGCTATAACTTTTATATAATAATAATTTTTTATTCTTTTATTTTCTTTTCTCTCAGGAATCCTTGGCTACCAGGGTGGATCCTAACCACAACTTTAGTTCTGTCTGTGCTGGTCCTGATCTGGATCTGCTGTGCCACCGTGGCAACTGCTGTGGACCAGTATGTACCCACTGAGGTAAGCCCTTCAATGTTCCATATTGCAGTTTATTGGTTCTTTTAATATATTTAGACCCAAAGTTTGTGTATTAAAGCCTTTAAATCCTGATGGTCTTTTGAAAAACTGAAACTTTACACTTCCTAAGTCTTACATTTCTGTTCCTCTGAGCAAATTAGAAGTATAAAACTTTTTTTTTGTTTTTTTTTATTTTTGGTTGCATGAGGTTTGAAATTAAAAATCATGTACAAATGACTTCATATACAAGCTCAGACTTTTCATAAGTGCCAAGTGTAAATTCAAGATTACCTTTGATCTGGTTTTATTGCTCAGTGCAATCGGTTACTTTTTAATACACGAGTTTAGAAAGGGAAAAACATGCTCAACATGGACATTTAACAAATGCTTTAATTTCTTTAAAGAAGGTAGAAAATGAGCTAACCTCCACATGTTTGATTTTTATTAAGATATAACAAGCATATGTAAGTTGTAACCCTTAAGTTGTTTCCACCGCAGGGACTTTCCTTTGGGACGTTTTTGAAAGTTCTCATTTCTTACCATTACAGAAACAATGTTTTGTTTTTATTCTTTTTTTTTTGGCTAGGTATCACTAGAGTCTATGTTTCACTTGCTTTCAATCATGTCACTGTTGGACGCCACAGTACTTTTTGTATGAGTTGTTACTGTTGATAAGCAGAAGTTAAGTACATTTTATTTACACAGCACTCTTCACATACATCACAAAGTGCTTCATAAGGAAGATACAAATAATACTAAAAGTAGAAAGAGGGTACATAAAAAGTAATGGGTTTTAAAACAAATGGTTAGCCAGTAAAGTCTTTGTAAAGTGATAGCCTGTCTAAAAAGAAAAGTCTTGAACAGCATCAGTCAAGACAGCAAAGTGTTTTTGTTTTTTTTCTTTTCACGTGTTTTGAGGAACGCTTTGAGTTGCCAGTTTCAAAACGTTAAGACGCTGTGCCACTGATTTGTGATAATGTTTTACATTTTCTTCTGTGTTCAGAAATTGAGCATCTATGGTGACAAGGAGTACATTAAAGAGCAGAAACTGACTCCATATCCAGCATCCTCCCTGCTCATCATCACCTCCAAAGGGCCAGAGGAAGAAGCTGGACCACTCCCTTCCAAGGTGAACCTGGGCCAGTCCGACATCTAGAAGCCAAAGCCGCCACACAGACGGGATATTCTTCCCAGGAAAAATAATCTCTGGCTGGTTTTTATCCTCTGGTTCAAGGCCTGTGCTGCTTGTGGTCTTAACTGGACTTAACATTTTGTATTGGCTAATATGTTTCCACTCTGTTTGACACTTTTGAAATTGTGGCGATTGAAAGCTATTTTTTATGTATATTGGTATAATTGAGGCATTACAGTGTAGTGACAACAAGTACTTGTAGAAGAGGTTTCGGGGCTTTTGCTCTCTTTTGCGGTGCATTAGGTTTTCTTGTTTTATTTTGATAACTATTTTAAATTAATTCTTTGTGTCTTGAAGTGATGCAGCTTTCACACAACTTCTGATAAAATAGGGATGCTGGTGGTGCAGAATCCTCCTGCCTGTTCTGATGTTTGTTTCAGTGATATACGGAAAATAAATTTTACACTAAAATTCTGTGCTCTTGATAGTGACGGTACATGAAGTTTTTTTTTCCTGCTTCATTCTTTGTTCTCTTAAAGATGAATCTCAATTAAATACAAGAGTGAAACTGTGGGGTACTATTTTTTTCTTTTCAAACACTCTCTGAACCTGTTAAAATGTTTGGAAATTATTGTTGTGCTTTTTCTGTTATTATTTTTTGTCATGGAAGACTGAAGCGAGTTCGATTGGCCAGCCATGCCTGTTCACTTTGCAAAAATTGCCTCTCATGAAATGTGTCTGGTACCCCTCTTATTCGCTGCCATTTCCACTGGTACAGAACGTACCGAAGCAGTTGCAGCAGGACAGAGGCTGACTTTTTGCAAAGACATGCACAGGCGCATCCAAGAGACAGAGAAATTGTATGTCTATTCAGTGGTGTCTCTTTGCCGTATACACCACCTCTTGGCTGAAGGAACACTACCTTCAACTTAGCCTGCCAAAGACAGAAGTGTTAGCTATCCCGGCCCATCATTCACTCAACCACAACATAAACATTGCTTCTACTACTGTCGCTCCTATGAAGGTCACTAAGAACCTGGGTGTCATGATGGATGACCAGTAATCCATCTCTGACCATGCTGCTCAGGTTTCCTGGTCACGTCACTTTGCACTTTAAAACATACAGAAAATAAGACCCGACTCAACATGCAGCACGACCAGCGCAGGCCATGGTGATATCCTGCCTCAGTTGCTGCAGTGCCCTTCTGCTCCTCCAGCTTGTGATAAATACATAAGATCCAGAACATGGCAGCGCATGTGGTGCCTCATTTATAAGCGTTGCACATGCACAGGACAAGGCCTGAAAGTTACATAAGCCACTTTCCATGCAAAGTTTGGGAACTATTAAAAAAAAAAAAACAACTTGACGGGAGTGTCCACACCAAGTTTGAACTTTGCCCTCATACAGTTTGGAGAAAGGGCAACACAATGGTGACGCAGATAGTGAGCTGATTCCATGTTGGTCTCACGTTTAACTTCATTTCTTATCAAACTCGTAGCAAATATTAAGTGTGACACTTCTCACGTCCCATAAAAATTATTCTGTACAGTTTACCACACAGGTTAATGTGATAATGCTCCAATATGCAGAGTGAATATAAAATTTGAGTTTGATGGTTGCAACTTGAATCTTAATATTTGTCACTTTTCCTAAGTTGTCCAGCCTTAGAACAATAAAAAATTTTTTTACAAAGGAATTTATTCTTGAGAGAGCCATACTTATCCCCTGGACCCCTTTGTTCCTACTGGAAAGCTTGTGCATGTTTGAGAATAATTGCACTACTCTGTGCACTGCAATTAGGTTGCAAAGAAGTGCTGATTTTTCACATCAGTATTTACAGATCTTGTGGAGTGCTGCTACATTTAGGCTTAAAAGTTAAAATCAAATCCAATCAAAGAAAAAAAAAACTTTGGCTTTGTAGGGAGGTGATAGAGTTCCTAAGACAAAACTTGGGGTGTACAGTGAGAAAGAGGCAAGACATTTGCAAGACTACCCATCTTTTCTGCTTGAAGACTGGGATCACTGCAGCTGCTACTGGATCTCTCAGTAAGGGAGAAATACAAGTAGAAAATACACAACTTTATTCATTAAAAAAAATGCATAAGCAATTCCCAAACAATGTTTTTGCAGTTCACCAGTGTAAACTGCCTGCCCTTTGCAAGGCTAAATTCCACTTTTTAATTGCTGCTCTCCTGCCTAGTCTTCTCGGAATGCTGCTTGGGTGCAATCTTCCATCAGTAGCTGTTCAACAAGTCTATATCTTCAGCAGTAAGAGCCGATGAGGACGAACGTTTTGTCGGAGGGCTTTGATGTGAAGCGTCGCACTTTTCCGACTTCTGCTTCCTTTTTTGAATGCGACAGCAGGGAGACTTCACTTGATGGTTTAACGTGGATGGAATCGCTTTCTCTTTAATGTGACTGACCGCTGCAGGTCTGTGGAAATGCAGCCTCTGTCGGCCGGCCCCCTCCGTGCTCTCACTAATCAGAGGCGTTCCATTCAGTACATCTCTAATGAACTTCTGCCTTCCAACTGCGGTAAGTAAACAAAAAAAGAAGAGACCTTTTTACGTGTGGAAATAATTTAACAATAAAATTCAAAATGCAAATGGACTTACAAAAGCGAAGAGCTGATATTCTTGACTCTTCAATTTTCTTTAGTTTTGGCGTTTGGGTGCCATTTGTTTCCCACTGATTGACAACCTGGAACAAAGTCAAGTGTGAATGACCAACTCTGCTGACTGTTATACTGATGTTAGCATCTGAAAATATTTACCTGCTCTGCCCAACCTTCTGTTTTACATCCCAAGTGATCAAAGATATCAAGTGGTTTCTCAGAATGAATCAGCCCAAGCAGGTTCCATATGGTCGTCTTCAATCCTGCGCCAAGCTGGATGTATGGATATTAAGTTATTGGGCCTATAATTACAAGCTGCAACCAAATGCAACATCTATCCTACTGTTTACCTTCATACTGGTCCCAGATGCATTGAGGTTTACAAGCTTTGGGAGGCACGTGAGATATCTGAGTGCCCTTTCGGAGATTGGATTGCCTGTATTTAAAAAAAAAAAAAAAAAGAGAGAAAGAGTTCCTCAATTTAACGTACCTTAAATCTGGTGGCGATTGCATTAGTGCTGTCATAAACATATAAAAGCCACTAACAGGAAACATCCAAAATCTGAAGACAGTCCAATCCCTTCTGCTTCATCCGGATAGGAGCAGTCAGTCTTTGCAAGCCAACATCTGACAGACTGTTACCACCTATGGAAAGCTGAATCAAGCTTCTACGGAAGAAATACAAACATTTGTGACATGATTTCTTAATTTAATATAATTCGGCTTCATTGAGAAGAAAAAAACAAAAACAACCTTACTTTCCCAGTGAAGCACATGTTAAATGCTGGAATATTTCATGATCATCACCCAGTTTGCAGCCAAATAAATCCAGAGACTTCAAACTATGAAATGTTTTTATCTCATCCATCCGCTCATGAAGGAGTGGAAACCTGCAGAAATTAAAATAAATAAATAAATGAATAAATAAATTTAAAGAAATTCTGCTATTATTTGTGGTTCCTAAAATCACAAGCTGACATCATTTATTGGTTGGATACAACAACCTACCTATTTCTTAAACAGAGGGACCCAAGCACCATTTCTCCATATGCATCACTAAATAACTTCAGGGCCTTTGCAGATATGTCTGGGTTTAAAAATACATGATTCTCCTCTGCTGCTACAAAAAGTCTGTCACCTATTTGCTCAGGAAATCCAACCAAAGAGTCCACA
>JBAMYA010077808.1:0-23903 GCA_037176975.1 Arrhamphus sclerolepis | reverse complement strand
CAAGATCAAATTGCATATAAAAGTTAAAAGGTTTTTTGTCAATCTTGACACTAAACCACAGCATATATGCAGACACACACAAAAAAAAGGATGACGAGTCAGTTTTTGTAAACATCAAAACCTCATGACCAATACTCAATGGGCTCCAGTGACCAGTAGTTGTTGGTCTCAACCATGACCAGCAGTCTTGGCTCTCTACCGTGACCAGTAGTCGTCGTGCTCCACCATGACCAGTTTGTTTTGGTCTTCACCATGACCAGTTTTTGTTGTACTCCACCATGACCAGTTTTTGTTGTACTCCACCATGACCAGTTTGTTTTGGTCTCCACTGTGACCAGTAGTTGTTGAACTTTTGATGATAAATCATTGATTTTCTCAGAAACTAACCAACACTGGTCCAGGAATACTTTGGATTTTTAGGACATAAAGTCCAAATTTTATGTAAAAGTAAAATGATGATGAATAGTTACAATATTAAGTTAAGAAGTCACAATTTCCTTTTCTTTTTTTTAACAATAAAAATGTGCAAATTCAAGTTGAGTGACATCTGGGACTTAATGACTGAAATTAAATTTTACGACAAAAACGTGATTTAGGACAAAAAGTTGTATGGTTGTATTTTAATGGAGGACTTCAGTCACAGAAGACAATCAGTTACTGGGAGACCATTGAGTCTGTTAACTGGTACAAGACTGGGACTGGCCCAGTATGTGGTTGTCTACCACTGATCACATCTAACTGGTGCTGCTGGTCTCCATGGTGGAGGGAATGCAGCTCTGACACCAGTTTCCTGTTCTAACCAGGTAAAGGAAACTTCATATGGAAACTGTATATGGATATATTAGACTAGACAGTAAATGGAACTGACTCATTAGCCTCCACGTGTGGAAGCACTTGGAGTGTGGACCACAGTCGCTGAAATCATTCCTTTGGAAATAGTTATGGATTGATTATATTTCGTGTTCATGTGAAAGTGTTTTTTTCTGAGGTTCTTCAAGTGTTTTTCATCTCCAAACCTCCTGTCTTAGAGCAGCTGAGACCTCAGATGAATGGCAGAAAAACAGGAAATACATGTTCTACTCATGACATTATTTGTTTTAACAAAAATTAAGCCACGAGAAGAAAATAAATTGATGGATCAATCCCAGAGACTCCCTACTTCTTCCAGAGGATTTCAGAGTAGCAGCCAGACAGTGGCTGGTCTGGATCTTTCATGTGTTTTAACATAATGCCAACAAACCACTAGAGGCTGAGGTTCCTCTACTGAGTATTTTCTTTACCGACCACTAGAGGCTGAAGTTCCTTTACCAACCACTAGAGGCTGAAGTTCCTCTACTGAGTATTTTCTTTACCAACCACTAGAGGCTGAAGTTCCTCTACTGAGTATTTTCTCTTGTGACCACTAGAGGATATGGTTCCTATACTGACCACTAGAAGCTGCAGTCTACTGACCAGATTTTTTTTAACTTTGTATTTATTTTTCATAGGACAGCAAACAGTTAAAGTAACACAAAAACAAGTAGCAGACAGAGTCGTTACAGGCTTGACAAATAGTAACTCATAGATTCTAATCAGTTTCTACTGCACATTCAAGAGAGGATGAAATTTCATTATTGTATATGTCCAAACAAGTATCTCCATCAATTTAGGTTTACATAAGATTTCCAGGGTTCCCAGTTTATCACTGGCGTATCTTAGAGAGAAGGTCAAGCACTCCATACTATAAATCTCCCTAATGATCTCTTTCCATTCTGCAATAGATGGAGCCTGCTTGTTGTGCCATTTTCTTGTAACTTATGAATAAAATTTGCATTAAGTATCTGTTTTGTCTCTTTAAGCTTACAGGTAAAACACCTAGATACATAAAACTGAAAGGTGAAGCCATATCTGAGCCAAATATTGAATTAATCTCTTCTGTGACATTTTTACCAAATTGGTGAAAGCACAGGACGGTCTCAAAAGAATATGGAAATGTCCAGCAGATTAATGTCCACACATCCTCCAGCAACGACCAGACAAAGATCTGTTAGTCTGGGATTCTTTCATCTTTGGGGTTATGAAAAATCTGAGAATATTTTTAAATGCAAATTCCCTCCACAGACCAGAGCTGGAAGTGGAAAAAGATGATTTGCAGATGTTTAGCCAGTCATCCTCAGTTATCTTTACATTAGAGCTTCTCTTTCTTGTTTTTACATATAATGTAGAGTGGCCTCTGTCTTCTTGTAAGGATTTGGAGACTTTAGATATCAGTTTTCTGCTTACATTGCCTTTGTAAGCTTCCACAAATATCTTAATCAAATTTAATCCTCTGTCTTGTGGACATAATATTGTCAAAATAGTTTGTCATTTGGAGGTATCCGAAGAAATCACATTTCTTTAGGTTGAAGGTTTCTTTAAGTTTTTGAAAGGACCACAACCCATTGGTAACTACTGAAAATGAGGTGACTCCTGATTTTCTCCATTCTTTGAATCTGTTGTCTAGTTGAGCAGGTATGAATTCTGTATCATCTATTATCCAGCGCAATGTGCTGCAATGTTGAATGTCCTTTAATACTTTGCTTCAGATGTTGAGTGGAACGGTTACCCACATGGAAAGATTATTCAATTGTGTATTTAGAAGGTAGTCTATAAACATTCAGTAAGGTATTTATTTGTTATTGATGAAACAATTCAGTTACAACCTTCTTTATCCTTAACATGGGAGAATTGGAAATTTAATTAAAAATTAGTATGGCCACTCCTCTAGTATTATTCCCTTCATATGAAGAGTAGTTTGTACTTTTATATCTTAATTTCTTCAGTTTTTTTGTGTTTAGTGTTTGAGAGATGTGTCTCCTGCAACAATATTATTTCTTGTTTTTCCTTTTCATTTTAGTAAGTACTTTACTTCTTTTTATAGGATTTGCACCTCATTCACATTAGGGGTAACAACTTTATATTCTACGTAAAGCATATTTTAGACAAAAGAAAAACCCATTTATTTTCCAAACGCTTTATGACCTGAACACTAAACATCTGTCTGCTCGTAAAAAAGGAACTTAACATGACAACATACACACTTAACATTTCTGACTTCTATTTCTGAAGCTTAAACTCAGGTTCAAAGTATAGGGGGATGTCCTATTCCCTACAGGGACCCCATGTCTTGTGGACCAAAGTCTCCAACAAGTGATAATGAGAGCAGTACACATATGGGTAGTTTGCTCCCAGGTGGATGGTCAGTTTTACTTATGTGAAGGGGCACATGCACAGTCATTTCTTAAACATCATTGCAGACTACTCACGTGTCAGCGTTCAGCACCTACAGGTTACTCTACAAGGGGTTAAGTCTAATCGTGTCAGCTTCATGTGCCATCCTCAATGCGTCTGAAAGCTTTTAATTTTTCTTGGATGTTCCTCACCCGTGTGTCTCGGGCTCACCGTGATCTCACAACTACCATGTCCCAGGGAGGCTGCCTTACTCCTGCTGCGGGTGAGGCTTCGGTGTGAGTCTTTAATCTACGGTGGGAAGAAAGACTTGGGGGAAATAGTGTCATTTACCTCTTGAACCCTGCCTCCAGTAATGTCTGTGTGGTCCTGCTCTGAACTTTGTTTCTTGTTCCACTTCCTTTAGTTTCAGTTTCCTGAATGTATTTCTGAAGACATCCTGCTCTCTCTGGGTGTTCTCCTGACCTCCTTTGTCCTGGTGCTAGTTCTCAATGTACCCCTGAGTTTCTGAATTTCTACCCTGTTCTACCCAGACAACTATCATGAGTGACTGCTTCGACTGCCAGAACTGCAACGAGTCCCTGTACGGACGCAAGTACATCCAGGTGGAGGGTCAGCCACACTGCATCCCCTGCTACGACCATCTGCACGCCAACATCTGCCAGCAGTGTAAAGAGCTCATTGGGCACAATGCCAAGGTATTGTCAAGCATTAAAATGTTGTAAATGATTGTAATAGAACTGTATAATAGAACCCTAAACCTAACTAAAGCACATTTATGGAGGTATGCAATCTTTCTGATAATGAAATAATTAAGGGCTGATGATCAGCAGCACCTGGCTGCTGCTCTTAAACCTATGGAAGCAGAAGAGGTTGCTTAGGACTGCCCTCATTGTTATTATTATTATTATTGTTGTTGTTGTTGTTATTATCATTATTATTATTATTGTTATTATTATTATTAGTAGTAGTAGTAGTTTTACCAGGCATAGTTTTCTTTCCTTCAGTTGAGGGAAGCTGTAAAGCAGCAGCCAGGAAGTTGCTGGTCTCCTGTGAATTCTGGACCATCTGTGCTGCTGCAGTAAATGAAACAGCTACTTGTTTTGGCCGTCCTTCCCCCTTTTCCTCTTCCTCGACCCCAATCCTCACTCTGAAGTCCACACCTCAAACATCAGCTCTCCAGCCACCACTCTGTTACCATTTATCAGAGAGGGCTCTGGAACCTGACATGAAAAAATGGAGAGGTTTTAGCTGGTTTTTAGCAGTATTTTTGCTAGGTTTTGACTGGGTTTTAATAGTATTTTAGCTGGGTTTTTGCTAGGTTTTAGCAGGGTTTTAACTAGGTTTTAGAAGTGTTTTAGCTATTTTGGCTGAGTCTTAGCTGGGTTTTGACTATGTTTTCGCAGGGTTTTATCTAGGTTTTAACTGGATTTTAGCTAGACTTTAGCTGGGTTTTAACTAGGTCTTAGCAGGATTTAACTAGATTTTAGAAGGGTTTTAGCTCATTTCAAGCAGGGTTTTAGCAGCATTTTAGCTGCATGTTTTTTTTTAGCTTTTCGCAGGGTTTTAGCTTGTTTTAAGCTGGGTCATAGCTGGGTTTTAGCTAGGTTTTAACAGGGTTTTAGCAGCATTTTAGCTGGTTTTAGCTGTGTTTAGGCAGGGTTTTAGCTGTGTTATACCAGGTTTTAGCTTGATTTTAGCTAGGTTTTTATCAGGGTTTTAGCTGGGTTGTAGCTGTGTTTAAGCATGGTTTTATCTGGATTATACCAGGATTTTATTTAAATTTTAGCAGTATTTTTAGCTGGGTTTTGGCTAGGTTCTAGCTGAGTTTTAGCGCTATTTTACTAGGGTTTTAGCTGCAGTATAGGTAGATTTTAGGTTGTTTTTTTTTCCTTTCAGTTCTATGGTCCCAGTAATATTTCTGCAGACTACAATCATCTATCTCCTCCATCTAAATAATTTCCTAAAAGTATGAAGAAAACAACCACAAAAAGTGTATATTGGCTCAAGGAAACATGCTTAGAGCTCTTTTAGAAAACTTTCACAACAACCACTCACTCCTGTTGTAATACTCTGTCAGCCAGCCAGGGGAAGCAGTGTGAAGCCCAGGGTAGCTGGGCTGAGTGGTTGGGGCTGGATGTGAGGGCAGCTCACATTAGCTACCCAAAGGAACACAGGGAGAACATGCAAACTCTACACAGACCTTTTCACCAACCGCACCCAGGGTGCTGATGATGCAGAGAAGCAAATATGCCCTCAGCACCCACAGCATCCCCAGCATGGACTGAACCCAGGACCTTAGCTGGGAGGTGACTGCACTACCAGCCCCCACCCCCAACTCTGCTGAGTTATTTTTGACTTAGTAGATATTTATAGTGACATTGCTGTAAAACAAAGGGCTACAGTCGACTGGCTAGTCTGACTCAATCTAGGAAGTGAAGAAAGTTGTAGTTCCTCTACCGCCAACTAGAGGCTGCAGTTCCTCAATTCCATTCATTTCAATTTTATTTATATAGTGTCTGTTTACAACAAAGTTTTTTCTAGGTGCTTTAGAAATCCAGACCATGATCCTTGTTTACACGGCAAAGCCTAACAGTAGCAAGAAAAAAACTCCCTCTGGGGAAGAAACCTGGACCAGGACCCGGCTCAGTAATGGGGGGGACCATTCTTGCTGGCAGCTGGATAAAGGAAGACATGAGGAGGGAGACAGGTCAGAGAGGATGAAGGACAGAGAGAGGAGAGGGACAAAAATATACAAATATATGGTATAAAAATATATAAATATGTTGTGGTCGGAGGTCGAACTGCAGGTTGGTCACGCCAGCGGGCATCCCACAGTGGTATCTAGTAGACAGGTGAAGGTAAACGCCAGGATGGTCAGAGGATGGAAGGTTTGGTAGACAAGGGGGAAGCAGAACATCATCATGACATCAGCTGAAAAAGGGGAGGAGAGAAAAGAGCAAGACTATGAAAGATAGACAATGTTGATTCTATTAAATGATTCAGAACAATTTGAGACTGAGATCAGACAGACAGGGTGAAGATGCTCAGTGTCCAAAGGACTCCCCCAGCAGCCTAGGCCTTAGCAGCATAACTAGGAGGTGGTCTAAGAGACTATAGAGTGAAAGGCTTTATCAAAAAAGAAGGTCTTAACTCTAGTCTTAAATGTAGAGAGGGAGTCTGCCTCCCGGACCGAGGTTGGGAGTTGATTCCACAATAGAGGAACTACTCAGTAACATTGCGCTATATGAAGCTTAAGGTACTGGAGCATTCGTGAGCTCTGTTAGCTTCGTTAGCTACTGTCAGACTCTTGGATTGGCTACGCTGTGGTCAGCATATTAAAACATTCCATCCCCTAATGTCTGCTTTGTCCTGTGAGCCGTCTTTTCTCATTCAGTGCCGCCATTATCAATATAAACAGGAAAGGTACAACCATCTTTAGCTCCTTGCATTTCAGCACCATTTAGTTTGTTTTTCTTCTTTTATTTGTTTTTGTTGGCATTTTCTTCTTTAGTGGTTGACAAAGAGCAAAAAATGGTTCACTGCTGCCACCATGTTGTCTGGAGTGGTAGTTTATGTGAAACTGGCCCTGTCTCTGCAGTGTATATATGATGGATGAAGTAGCTGAGGAGGTGGTTATGGTGGAGGTTCCGATCTGTAGCAACCTCCCTAATGGAAAGCAACCTATAGTTTCCCCGTGGGTTCCTCCATCATGGAATCTCCATGGTTCCCTCATGGTTCTTGCATGGTTTTCTCGTGGTACCCTCATGGTTCCCGCATGGTCCCCCCATGGTTCTTTCATGGTTTTCCCATAGTTTACCCGCATTTCCTCCTTCCTGGTTCCCTCATTGTACCTGGTGTGAACATTCAGACTTCTGTTCTGAGGCACTAACGTGATCAGGGTTTCTGCTGCTACCTGTATTCTGTTCGTGCTGGAGGTCAAACAGGTTCTGATGGATCAAGATTGTTCTCATTAGGTTTGTGTTCATGAGTTTAAGTGGAGCAGTGGAAGTCGTAGAAGAATTACTGTTCATCGTCAATGATCTCAACCCTTGTGCAGGTTAAAGCAGAACCAAAATGTTTTTAAACATTTATAACATAAATGTCTTTTTTTATCTCCTGTCCTCCAGTGACCCACGAACACTCTAAAGACCGACCTCTGTTCAGCTTCCCCCCTCCGCCAGGCACTAACCCCTCAGACTACTACCAGCTGATGGCCAGTGCCAGCCAGAGGAGCCCCTACGGTGAGCTGCTGATGCAGAATGGTACAGCAGCAGCGGCTGCTGTGGCAGCGGCGGCCCATTTACCAGATTACATCAGCCCCGTGGACGGTGAGGACAAAGCTGGCTGTGTTAGCATCTCAGCTCTAGTGGACTGATCCTCCAGGACCTGGTCACCAGGTCTGAGGAGATCTGGATCCTAGCCAGGACCATTTCTTTGAAAATCTGGATTTAGGCCAGGACCATGTTTTTAGAAGATCTAGATCCAGGGAAGGACTAATTCTTAGAAAATCTAGATTTAGGCCAGGACCGGGTCTTAGAAGATCTGGGTCCAAGTCTTAGAAGATCTGGATGAAGGCCAGGACCAGGTCTTAGAAGGTTTTGTTATTCATTGAACTAAAACAATGATGAAAGCCAACAAAAGTATCCCGCAAAACCCCCAAATTTTTTATGTAAAATTCCACCTTTATATAATGTAACAATTATTTGTAAAAATAATTTTTTGCTAAAATTTCATATTTTAACAATTTCAAAATCACCTTTTTTTTTTTTTTTAATTACTAAATTTAAGAAATTTACTCTTACTTTCTTCTTACTTTCTTGTTCTTTACATGTTTTTGTCGTAAAAAGTGAATTTTCTTTCTTAAAATCTCAAATTTCAGATGATCACAACAAATTATGACGTTTTGTACGAAAGTCACAAAATTCTGCATGTTTGCACAAATCCAGTTTTATTTAAAAGCAAATTTAAATCTCAAATTTCACAAAATCAAAACTGACATCAAATCATAACTTTTTGTTCTAAAATAGCAACTTTTGTAGAATTACACAAAATTACACATGACATAAAATCTTTTGTACATAAAAACTTTCTGTAAAATCACAAAATTGTGACTTTTTCACCCAAAAAATTAAAACTTCATAAAACTGTGGCTCAGCAGCAGTAATTCGAATAACTTGTTTCCAGGACAACCTTATCAGTCCATTCTTCCTCCATAAATGATGACTCAGCGTAAATCCAACACTAAATTTAAGTTTCAACACCTGGTGAAGACCTGACGATGCTTTTATGACGTCCTGATTCATAAAACCTCACAGCTCTTTAATTTCTCATGTCTTTCATCTGAACATCAAAATGCTCCAAACTTAACGACCATCTCGTCCTTTGTTCTCCACACCGGGCCTGTTGGTACTGTCCCATTATTCTTACTCTCCAGGCTTTTCTGCCGAAATGCTTCGCCACATCAAAGCGTTTTTTTTTTAACGTACACATGGGGGCCATGTTCAGTCCCACATCCAGAAGAACACTGGAAGCCTGAAGGCCGCTAGCTCGTAAAAACACTCAGTCTCTCATTTGGGTTTCACTCCAGCCTGTTTGTCCTGCTGTTACTGGAGACCCAACTTCAGTTTACAGATAATATCACTGGTGCTGTTAATCTGAGACCGATTCAAGAAGGGTTCTGAGTTGTTCTGAAGATTCTGGATTGGTACTGGAAGGTTCTGCGTCAGTTCTGAAGGCTCTGTATCAGCAGTGGAAGGTTTTAGTTTGGTTCTGGAAGGGTTCTGGGTCAGTCTGTAAGGTTCTGTCTTTGTACTGGAAGGTTCTGTGTTGGTGCTATGAGGTTCTAGGTCAATTCTGAAGATTCTGGGTTGGTGCTGGAAGGTTTTTGTTTGATTCTGAGTTGGTACTGAGAGGTTCTAAAAGGGTTCTGGGTTGGTCTGAAGATTCTGGATTGGTACTGAAATGTTTTAGTTTGGTTCTGGGTTGGTCTGTAAAGTTCTGGGTCAGTTCTGAAGATTCTGGGTCAGTACTGGAAGGTTCTGCATCTGTAGTGAAAGGTTTTAGTTTGTCTCTGGGTTGGTATAGAAAGGTTGTAACAGGGTTCTGGGTTGGTTCTGGTACCCAAGTTGTTCTGAGCAGAGTTTGTGAATTTTATTTTTTGAATGTTGAAGTTATTAAATTGTGTTTAGCATTTGTTAGCTAATTTATTAGCTAGTTTACGAGTTAACATTTATTTGCTAGCTTTTTAGTCAACATTTCTTAGCTAGTGTTCGTCAGGAAAGATTTAACTAACTTATGAGCAAGCATTTTTAGTTAGCATCTTTTAGCTAGGTTGTAAGCTAGCATCTGTTTGCTTGTAGCTGTTGTTTGTTACCAAACATTTTTAGCTAGCTTCTGTTAACAATAGTTTATTTGCTAGTTTGTTAGTGTTTTTGTAAGCTTTTTTAGCTATATTGTTCATTTGCTAACAAGCTAACAAGTAGTTAGCTTGTTAGCTACTTTTGTTTGCTAGTTAATTAGCTAATGTTAATTTATTTGCGGTCCATGGTCAACGTGGAAGGTTCTGGGCTAACCTGGAATGTTGCTTGACCAAAGGAGGTGACTTTAGCTTCTACCACTCTAACAGACAACAAGTTCCAGCTAGCACCTTTCAGCTAAAGTGAGATTCAGCTCCTCCGGGTTTGCATGACTCATCTGTTCCAGGTTAGCATGACTCAGCTCCTCCAGGTTAGTATGACTCAGCTGGTTTCTGACTAAAGTCCTGCAGTTTTTTCCCTGGTTGTTGACTCCAGCAGACCCCTCAGCGGGGCAGGAGGTTCTGGTCTCTGGGTTCACTGAGGTCCTCCGGATCTTGCGGTGGGTCTGCTGAATATTAATGCATAAATTGATTTTTAATCGGAGGTTTATCTCCAAAACCAACAGCCAGCGACGTAACACATACCTGCCGGCGCTCCACCTTCCTCCGGCCGTAAACGAGTTCTTTGATTCGGGTCAAAGCGGTGTCTGTGTGAGGGGGCCAAAGCCCACCACATCAGTCAGAGAACGGTGAACGCCGGCGGTGGAGGTGAAGGAGGTCAGCCTCCAACACAAACAATCGTGGGCTTGGCGGTTAGTGGGGTGGTTGGAGGTTCAGCAGCTGGTTCCAGAAGTTTCTATCACTGAGATTCAAAGTTCTGACTGGTTGAAGGAACGGACTGGTTTCTATTAGCATGGGAACATGTTTGTGTCGGCACTACAATGCATAGAAAGTTCAATTCAATTTATTTATATCGCGCCTATTTACAACAAGTCATCTCTAGGCGCTTTAGAAACCCAGAGCTTGACCCCCGAGCACATGGCATTGAAGTTTGAAACCTTGTGAGGTTAAACTCTGCTGGCCTGACAATAAATAAATAAATTTGGCCAACCCCGAGTACCCCCTATCTGCTTCTATAGATTTAAGAGTTATGAAATGTCTGATTTTACATTTTGAAATCACAAAAGTTTGATAAAGAATCACAAATTTCATGATATTGTTACTTAATAAAAAGATGATTAAATGTTCAAAACTGAGACTTTTTGAGCAAAAGTTTACTTGAAATCACAACTATGTTCCAATAACTTGTTTTTGTTATAAAATTGTGACTTTGTGGTAAAACCTACCAGTGAGGTAACAGTGGTGTATCCATGGTGTACCAGTAAACTTGTGGTGTTACCAGTGTACCACGTGTGCACCAGTGTTCCAGTGGTGAACCAGTGGCATATGAGTGGTGTATCAGTATATTAGTGGTGTACCAGTGGTATACCACTGGAATATCAGCAGTGTACCAGTGAACATGTGGTGTACTTTTTGTGTACTTGTGGTACACCAGTGATAGACAAGTGGAGTACAAGTGGTGTGCCACTGGTGTACCAGTGTACCAGTGGTGTATCTGTGGTGTACCAGTTGTGGACCAGTGTGGGGGGCTTTCAGAAGCCCACGCTGACTGCAGGGGTGGGTGGGCAGAGCAACTTCACCACTTTGAGGGAAAATGTTAAAGTTCCCACAACAAAGCGGCGTCCAAAGTAAACGTCTGGCATCCAGAGGACAGAGACGTCCTGTGTTTGTGCACTGATGTGGGGTGGGATGGGAGGGGTGGGGGGCAGAGAGGAGGGTTCTTGTAGGAACCGGTCCCTTCGGACCACAAATGTAAACACTTGAGTATCTGTTGGTTCAGCAGCAAACGCTGGACGTGAGCATGTAAACAGCAGCCAACACTGGATGCTCTGAACACTGACAACAGACTGGAGCTACTGGAGCAACTGGAGGAAAAATAAACACTGCATGGCTCTGATTGGCTGATGGCTGCTGGACCCGAACACCCAGGCCGGTCACCTGAGACCCAGATACAGCAGACTATTTCATGAAAACCTAAAGCCCAGCCAGTTCTGGGCCCTGGAGGAAAAAAAGATGAACAGTCAGCACTCTGGTTCATCAGTACGTGTCAGACCAGGAACCAGGACAGGTCCGAAAGAGAGTGGATACAGACTCTAGAGTCTTATCAAGTCCACCGAGCAGAAAAAATGACAGATTTTTGTTGTTCAACAGTAAATTTAGCAATTTTGTTTCTTTCACAAAAAAAGTGAACTCTGTCATGATTGGAGGTTGTTGCAGGACCCAAATGCCGAAAAGCAGGCAGGTGTAGTCCAAAAGGTCTTCAGTTTCTAACCGACAGGGCAGAGAAACAGGGAGCAAACATGACAGACCAGCAATGACACTGAGAAAGACAAGACCTTAAACACACAGATGGGTAACGAGACACAGGTGAAACGGATCAGGGCAGATGAGGAACAGGAAAGTCATAACAAAACGTGGTACAGACAGGATTTCAAAATAAAACAGGAAACCAGGACAAGGAGCCAGAAAACAAGAACACCTGCACTGGAAAAACCCCAGAGTCTAGCAAATTAATCAACCAAACACCAGACCCAATGCAAACCATGACACAACTCTGTCACAAAAGCTTAAACTTAAAAAAAATTACAAAGAAAAAAAAAGATGAAATAACAGAAATGATCAACTTTTTGTTTTTCACTCATGACTTTATATATTGTAAGTTTTGGTGTAAAATCATGTTTTCAAAATTGTGGCTTTCTAATATAAAATTGTTACATTTCATCGTAAACCAGCCGCTAAGCAGTTTTCTGTTTTTTGACATCAGTGCCGAGTTCTATAGATGAACCAGCAGCCCAGTTCTGGCCCAGTTCTGGCCCGTCGGCCTCGTGTTTGACACTTCTGTCTAAGTAGGTTCTGGTTTTTGGTTCTGGTTCAGGCTCTGGTTTCTGGTTCTTCTTTTTGGTTTTGGGTCTGGTTTTTGGTTCTGGTTCTGGTTCTGGTTTGTGAAAATGAATCTGTCTCAACGTGCAGCAGTTTTCAGAGAAAATGTTTCTCTGGACAGAATTTTACTGCTGACTTTTCCACAAAGATCGATGTGACGTTTGTGTTTGTGGGGTAAAAGATCATAAACACCAGTGAGTATGAAACAGGATTTTTTTTTTTTTTGTACACTATTATTAATCCTGCATTTGACCCATCTGGGCCACTAGACCCAGAGCGGTGGAGCAGAAGGGGGTTTCAGGTGCCTTGCTCAGGGGCACCTCATCCATACATGTGGGGAGGCACTTGTTGTGTTTTTTTTTAAAAAGTCAGTTAAAGACTCATTCACCAAAGTTTCAGAATTTGTTTCTCTGGGAGTTTCTGCTGATGAATAGTTGATTTAAGCAGAAATGGTTGGAGTTTGGTCTGTTTGTTTCTACTTTTCTGTCTGCAGCCCTTTGATTTAATGATTTTATCAAATCAGTTTAAATGACCTCCATTTAACTTTCAGAACAAAGAGATTCTAATCACAGTAATGGCTGAAACGATCTGACCATTCATTACATACAAGAGCGTGTTAAACAGTGGTGGAGGGTAGAGGGGGGTTAACACAGCTGTGGCCCCCACCACCACCCCAGACCTGGACCTGCACAGTCCTGGGTAAGTGCTGGATAAATGCTGGGTTCAGGGGCCTGTATGATGATAATCCTGGGTTTTCTGTATTATGAAACTGGGTAATCGTTTATCGAGGTACATCATCAGGCTAACATAAGCTGAACGGCTAACGTGCTCTGTAGCAGGTAACTCTCAGGATAGAATCCAATCCTTTATAAAGCTCCACCCACTGACCAATCAGCTTTTCAGGGAAAATGACTGCTCACCCAGACAGCATTATATTATTATATACAGTCATTGGACAGCACATGTACATCTCGCAGACGTTGGCCAGATGTAAAAAAGTTTATTGTAAGACGTTGCATGGAGAGCGTTTGGTCATTGGATGAAACATCACCTAGATGTTGGCTCATAATTGAAGAATATCATGTCCCAACTTTTAAATAATAGCTCGCTATAAAGCAACTGTAGCTCCAAAGGCTGAGCAGCAGTCCACCAATCAGAAGGTAGTGGGTTTGATTCCAGGCAGTTACGTCTCACTTTTGTAAAATGTTATAGTTTAAGTTTACAAGCATCAGCCCACTACTTTCTACTACTTCCTATTCATTTCATTTTATTCATTGTGAACTTCCCGTTGGGATGAATAAAGTATCTCTCCATCTTCAGGCCACTAACTTGGAATATGGTGGCCAAGGCTTCTAGCTTTATTCCAGCCTGACGTTATCTTAGAAGGACCAATGATGTTTTTATGTTTATTTTTACGTCCTTGACCCCCCCGAGGGATTACATCTGGGGAAGATGACTTAATGACTAATTGTCATACATTCTATTCATCGGCACAACTCATTGATTTCTTGGGATTGACGGCTGTGATCAGTATCAGATGTGTGTAAGTTATACATTTACGCTGTCCGTTACACATTTCCAGGCATTTTGTCTCCTTCTGGCAGCAGCAACAGTGTAGATTTCTCACATAGGTTGTCTTCTTCTTTTTAGTATTTTATCAGTATGAGTCGCTCATGACTGCGATTGGTCCAGTACTTCGGAACCTGCCCTTTAAACGTGTGCGTTCACGAGTCTTCATAAGATAACCCAGGGACTAGTTACCAAGTTGATAGACAGCATCAAGATACCCAGACCGTGTTTGTTAGGGTAAGTTGAACTAGATCGGTCGAGGAACCCAGAAAAACGTAACCCCTTTTTCGTGATACAGGCCCCAGGATAAGTGCTGGTCCGGGATAAGTCCTGGTCTTGGGTGGGTCCGGGATAACTGTTTGGTCTGGGATAAGTACTGGATGTTGTGTTTTGGGAGCAAATTTGACAAACGAATAACCAGCTACAATCACACGCGACCGCCTTCGTGTTTATGTGTACGTGTGTTGTTGTGAAATTGCGTTTATGTGTACACGTGTGTTGTTTAATTGCATTTGTGTACACGTGCTGTTGTGTAATTGTGCCTATGTCTAGGTGTGTTGTTGGTAATCGTGTGTATGTGTATGTGTGTTGTTGTGCAATTGTGTATGTGTAGGTGTGTTGGTGTTGTGTAATTGTGTTTAGGTGTACGTGTGGTGTTGTATAATTGTGTGTATGTGTACGTGTGATGTTGTGTAATTCTGTTCATGTGTACACGTGTTGTTGTGTAATTGCGTTTGTGTACATGTGCTGTTGTGTAATTGTGTTTATGTGTAAATGTGTTGTTGTGAAATTGTGTTTCTGTGTACATGTGTTGTCGTGAAATTGTGTTTATTTGTACATGTGTTGTTGTGTAATTGCGTTTGTGTACATGTGTTGTTGTGTAATTGCATTTATCTATACATGTGTTGTGTAATTACATGTGTGTTCATGTGTTGCTGTGTAATTGTGTTTATGTACATGTTGTTGTGTAATTGTGTTTATGTGTACACATGTTATCGTGTAAATGTTTGCATGTGTACACATGTTGTGTAATTGTGTTTATTTGTATGTGTGTTGTGTAATTGTGTTCATGTGTGCGTGTTGTTGTGTAAATGTGTATGTGTACGTGTGTTGTTGTGTAATCGTGTATGTGTACGTGTGTTATATAATTGTGTTCATGTGTACTTGTGTTGTTGTGTAATTGTGTGTATGTGTGATGTTGTGTAATTGCCTTCATGTGTACAGGTGCTGTTGTGTACTTGTGCTTCTGTGTAGGTGTGTTGGTGTTGTATAATTGTGTTCATGTGTACTTGTGTTGTTGTGTAATTGTGCGCCCTCAGTAATCTGTTTCCAGTCATCCTGACACGTTTAATTTGCTGAGTCAATATGGAGCCATTTTTTTTGAATGGGGCAAGTTGGTGTTTTAAACTTTGTTTGGCAGATGTAGAATTCTACTTTAGGGTATATTTTGGTTTAGTTTTTAATTTTTTCCACATTGATAATTTTTTATTCCCGTTGTTCTGGTCATTGATATTGTTGTTTGCCACAGCTGCGTCTTTAGTAGGTAGAGAAGTCCATGTTTCTAGATATTTTTGTATCAGTCAGAAACGTAACTGGATCCCAGCTGTTCTGGATATTTTTATGGTGACTAAGTGACCAGAGGTATTATGGGATTTCAATAAAAAGTTGTCTAAGTGGAGCATATTTGTCATATTTGTAGGATATAAATCATGAACTTTTTTTCATCTTTGTTTTTAACCATTGATTTTAAATATTGTTTGTGTATTAATGTTTGGCCATATCCAGCGTAGCAAAAATGTAAAATAAAGAAAGTCACAAAAATTAGTGCATTTTTTAGTCTCCCGTTGGCAGTTTTGTTTGGGTTTTTCTTCCGGCTAAAATTGTAGGAAATGACATAATTTTACCCTAATTATTATTTCAAAATTTACGCCGGGGAAGGCCCCCAGGACACTCCCTACAGACCTGCTTGTCATAACTGTTAACTAAATTTACAACTTTTTAGGGGGAAAATTTGTGACATGTGTAGATTTATGTACTTTTGTTGTTTTGAAAAATAAATAAATAAAACTTTTTATTGTACAATCACAGATATTGCAAATTTGCACATTTTTGATTAACAAAATTTCACAAAATTTAAAATTTTCACATAAAATTACAATTTCATGTTCTAAAATCACATTTTTGTTGTAAAAAGCTAATTTTATGAAATTTCTAATCAAAATTACAACTTAACATCAAATCAGAGCTTTTATCATAAACACAGATCTATGAACTGACTTTTTGATGTAAAATAGCCTGTCCAATCAGAAATCAAAGGAGGAGGTGCTTGAGCCACAAAAAACAAAACTTGAATATAGAAGGAGGTGGTTAGCTTTTACATGTATGATTCCCATCTGATCCAGACTTCCTGTTTCTGTCTTGTCTTCGTCCAGTTTCACGGTTTTCCAGCCCTCGGCTGACACCCCGGCTGAGCAGGAAGAGGGCGCTGTCCATCTCGCCACTATCTGACGCCAGCATTGACCTGCAGACTATGATCCGCACGTCACCCAACTCCCTGGTGGCCTACATCAACAACTCACGGTCCAGCTCAGCCGCCAGCAGCTCATACGGTCACCTGTCAGTCGGGGGAATCAGGTGCGTTTGTGGCAATCGGTCTGAAACTACAAAGACGAACATAATAACATTTCAGGTGTTAGATGCTGGAGGGAGAACATTTCTTCATTTAGAATCCAGATCAGGAACATAAATCAGAGCATCGTCTGCGTATAGAATGACATTTGTATTAATGAGTGGAAGCAGGTAGAATTAAAGAAGCAGAGCTCCTCATTCAGAGCCCTGCGGTACTCCTCAGTTAGAACAGTCCATGTTGGGGGTGCTAATGAGCAGGCAATGGAGTAAGACGTGTTCAGAGAGCTCCGCACAAAATTACATTCAAGTCTTTTTATCTGGTGTTTTGATTGAGAGTGAGTCACTGCGGAATCATCTAAGACACTGCATCATATGAGACGGCTTTCTCTTTTTAGAAATGGCAAGTAATCTGCACAAGTACAAGACCTTTGCAATCGAGACAAGCTCTGACATAGCTAGCAATGCAGCTAGTGTTAGCATGCCATCTGAGCCCGAGACTCCTGCAGACACTCACACCATTACAACTAGTATGTTAAACTTACTGGTTCTTTTATCTCAGACAATATTTACCTGCCATGTTTTGGTGGAATCTTCCGCCTTCATCAGAGTGTCACATGACGTTGTGTGACCGTCTTTATCAGCTGGTGGAAGGCGGGACTCACCTGTCAGGTAAATAACACCCTAAAAAAAATTATTGTCTGAGATAAAAGAACCAGTAAGTTTAATTGTAAACCAAGACAAAATTAACTTTATTGAGTTATTACGCGAAAGTCATGGAGAGGTAGCCATCAAGGACCTTCGCCATCTGGAAAAGCTCACCAGACAACGTAACCAGGCTACAGGAACCACCTGAAATTCAACCTGCGCTGCCGGGATGAGGAGGTTATACCAGCTAGTCTCAACATGAAAAACCCGATTCCAACCAAGAACGCGGAGCAGATGATTAAAAAAGTACGGATGAGTCTGGTCAAGGAACGGATACGGTGCACAACGAGCAAACTCAACAACATCAACAGTGAACGACAGCAGCAAATGCAACAGTTCAAACAGCAGTTTCCCCTCAACAAGCACAGAGAAACAACGCTACATGGACATTTGGACAACATACACCAACAGGAATTTACCTTCACATAAGCCGACACATCCGCAAACTGGACAGACTCATCTTGCAGAAAAAGAAGACGGAACCAGACCACACACATCAGTGAAAAATGGATTTACAACATGTCAAGGTACAAACACACACAAGCAGAAACCAGCACATTAGCAAAAGGACTCAACTACACCATCACACCCACAAGTATACCACATGATGATTTCAGTCTGGCAACGGAACTAGCATGCGAAAAAATACAAAATCAAGGACAAGAAGCAGCACTACGAAATGAAACAGCAGGTATTTCAAAGATGGTCAAACCACCAGCAACATTACTAAACAGGAAGCAGAAGCCATGAAAACATGAGCAAAAAACAAAAACATCACAATTCTCCCAGCAGGCAAAGGCAGAACTACAGTTATAATGGACACAGAACAACATGAACAACAAATGCTGCAGCTACTGGACGACGACGCCTACGAGGTACTAAAGACCCAACTGAAGATAAGAACAATAAACTGAAAGCAGTTCTCAGACCGCTGCTCAGGGACAACAGAGTAGACAAGGAGACTAAGACTATCTAGTACCCACAGCCAACATCATCCCAGGATCTACGGCACACCCAGAATACACAAACCAGGGACACCCCTCCCCCCATAGTAGACAGCATGGGACCAGTAACATCCAACCTGTCCAAAGCACTCACAGAAATAAGAAAACCACTACTGGGACTCACTGACCAACACTGCAAAACTCCAAAGAACTGGACACAGAACTGAACAACATCAAAGTACAACAGGATGAAATGTTCATATCACATGATGTCATGTCCCCATGTCCTTCACTAAAACACCAACACAGGCCACCATGCAGATGGTACAGGACAGGTTAAAAGCAGACAGGACGCTCAAGGGACGCACAAAACTCACATGACAGGACATCAGTCAACTCCTCCAGGTGGTTGCCACATCACATACTTTCAGTCCCGAAACACCATCTACAGACAGACAGAAGGATCTGCCATGGGAGACCTACTGTCAGCCATCATGTAGAAGACCTGGGACAGAGAAAGCCCTCACAACAACCTGGAGGAATACAGACCATCACTATGGAAACGCTACGTAAAAGTCAAAAGGGGACACACACAACAACCACCAGACAACCTGAACAGCATAGACGCCACTGGCAGGATCAGGTTCACACACGAAGAGGAAACGGACAAATCTACAGCCTTTCTGGACTTGGACAACGGAGACATTAGAATAACAGTACACAGGAAAGCCACACACACCGACCAATACCTCCTCTGGACATCTGGACATCTGGACATCCTACGATCCACAAGCTGTCAGTCGTCAGAACACTATATGAACACACAACAATAATCACGGACCCGGAGGACAGAAGACATACAACACACACTGGAAAGATGCCAGTATCCACACTGGGCAACAACCAAAGGAGCAGGACAGGTCCAGAACAAAAACTGAACGAGAGAGACGGGAGGAGAAAACAAACAATCAAACAGGAACAGGGAGGAGCGGGAACGCTGCCATACACAGAACGCATCCAAAGAGCCATGAAGAAATAGGACATCAGCACTCCCTCAGATACTGGTCCATCCTGAGGACAAAACAGCCAGAAGACAAACACAGCACCATGTACGCAATCATGCAGTAAAACATACATCAGGGAGACGGGGAGGAGTTTTATTATGAGGAAGAAAGAACACAGAAAGGAGTGAGAGGAGGAGACAAGAACAAGACTAACAACAAGAGTCCCCCCCCAACGCGCACACACACACACACACACACATTTTAAATACCTTTGACCAGGTTATTTCTGGTATTTGGACCTTTTCTACTCTGGATCTGGTTGAGTTTCAGATGTTAGAGTTCATCACCAGATCAAGCTTTGGACCAGTTATGATTTAAAACAAGGTTTTGGTCCATTTTGGACCAGTTCTGAACTGAGTTGGACTGGTTCAGGGCAGCTCTGGTTGACGTGACTGTCCTGGATGAACCTACTGAGAGGACTTTATGGTCTTGGACCATTTTAACACCTGTTGATGCTGGCAGCTGAGAACTTGTCCCGTTAGCAGGTCAGATATTTACCCGGCTGATGTCCACCGTCCGGATGTCGGCGTCCTCACCTGCACACACAGAGACACGGTACCAACAACTGGAAACACAGGTCACATGACGCCAGCATTCACAATTCTACCTGATGATCCACCGACTGACGACGAGGTCACATCAGAGGGGAGGGGAGGGGCAGGATCAGGCGATGTCAGGGTCTGGGAGAGGGGCGGAGCCACAACACCTGAGCTGCTCCTGCTGGTGTGACTCACCTGAGAGAAAGTTGGAATGACACACTTCTGTTCAGGACTGAAGTTCCTCTACTGACCCCTAGAGGCTGCAGTTCCTCTACTGACCCCTAGAGGCTGCAGTTCCTCTACTGACCACTAGAGGCTGCAGTTCCTCTACTGACCACTAGAAGCTGCAATTCTTTTTCAGTAAATAAATGTGTAACACATCAGTTAATGTAGATTAACTTCATTTTAAATGAGTGAGTGTCAGGATTTAAATCTTTCAAATGTTTAACTGTATTTATCAACATACCATTTCTCTGAGATGTCTTTAGTCCTTTTTATCAGAGTATTGATCATCTGGGGGTAAATTGATCCACAGACCATCAGGTGAGGAGGAGTAAGAGGAAGTCTGGTTTGAGGAGGTGTGACTTCACTGAAGGGTGGGTGGAGTTCAGAGACAAACGAGTGGCAAAGAGAGTAGCAGCATCACTCCACAACACGCCGATGGGAACCCGGAAGAGGCAGCGCTTCTCCTCCGACCTCTGGAGCATCAAGGTACATCTACCTGATGAAGTTCCTCTCCTCCTTCTCACCTGAAGATTTATTGAATTGAATTATTATATCCATTTATGAATCATTTTCATCAACGGAAAGTCTGAAAGTTTTTTAATGACAACTTTAAGACAGTTTCTTCCCTTTGACTCATTGTGTTTTAATTTAGAATACTAGTCTCTAATTCTAGTCTTTATTAATCCCCAAAGGGGATTAATAAAGTTATGTCTATCTATCTAGGCACCTTTTTCATATTTCATATATATGTATAGAAATACACACACACACATATATAAATACACACACACACACATTCACTATATTGTCAAAAGTATTCTCTGTTCCAATCACTTCCAGTTCTCAGCGGCAGGCTGCCATTCCTAAATCCTAGCTGCTGCTCCTTTTATATTTCTTTTTTTCTTGTTTTTTTTATTGTCACAAATACATCACCACCACATGTCTCACCTGCACTACTAAGGTAAACTACAGATAACTATCTTGCTCAGTTTCTACTCTTTTTTTTTTGGGGGGTGGGGGTGTGAATACGACATTTATACAACATTACTTACTCGACAGAGCGCAGCCTTGAAAGAGACATCAGGCACCAGGTCAGAGAGTCAGAGGAGCGTCCTCTTGGGAAAGAGGACAGCGATGTACCTGAGATAAGGTGGACTTGTTAGCTTAAGATAACTCATGATAGATTTCACAACTGGAGCTGTCGCCGGCGATAAGAAATAACATGCATTTTTGAAATTACTGCAACTCTTCAACCATTTGTGCTATCGATGTGATCCTAACAGATTCTGAAAGCTGAGCAGTGCAGGTTTGCGCTGATATATGGAACATTACTGTAGTGGCATCGATGCGGCGCTGGGTTGAGTTTTGCAGGGGGAGAAAGAGACAGACGATAAGAGGAGAGTGCAAATAGTGAGTGTTTACGTGTGTTTTAGAGGTGATTAGATGTGTCGTCTTTGTATATAGTATTTTCATTGTTGTAAGTTACAGTATTAGTGTTCTCTCTGGAAGTTTTGAGGGTCTTTTTGCTGTATTCTGGCCAAAGCAAGGTAAGAGGTCAACACCTGGAGTCTTTTTGACACAGAGGTGCTCTGAGTATTATGTAAAAGCACAAAGAAGCATCCCAAAACAAAAAGGGAGACAGAGAAAAGGTTCCTGTGGAGTGAAATATCATTCCTGAGAAAAACTCCTGCTCATTTCTGGACTCTGGCCATCTACAGTGTTTATAACTGGTTAACCAAGAAGCAAGAGCTAGGAGGAAGAATATATGGATTTTTAACGTACCAGAGACTGAAGAACAGGGCAAATGAATGAATGAGTATGTTGAAAAACTTATCCAAGAGAATTTGAACGTTCCAGACCTTACATTCTTTATGTTGATGCAAGTTTCCATGGGCTTGGTGCTGTCCTAAATCAAGAGCATTCAGATGGTTTGAAACCAGTTGACTTCACAAGCCGCAAGCTAAGTTCCTCTGAAAAGAGCTATCCACTGTACCAGCTTGAGTTTTTGGCGCTGAAGTGGACCGTGGTAGACAAGTTCCACGACTACCTGTACGGGGCACAGTTTAGTGAGAACCAGCAACAACCAACTGACATATATTCTCATGACCCCCAAACTCAATGCAACCGGTCACCGCTGGCTCTCCACGCTCTCGCCTTACTGCTTCACCCTGCAGTACAGGCCTGGCAGAAATATCAACCCCGATGTCCTGTCAACAGAAGGTTGGCCAAGTGTACCACATGAAACTGTCCAAGTCCTGTGTCAGCAGATCAAATGCCATGAGATTTCCAAAGTGCCCATGTTACAGGCCTCACACGGTCTGTGTGCTCAGGCTCATAACAGTTGTAAGGTTCTGTTTAAAACAGAATAAGAAGAGACAGAAAACGATGTGCGTTGTCATTCAACAGGCTCGTGTCTGTATTTTATTACAAGTTCCTTCTTTAAAATCCAAAATAATTTCTTTTATTCAGAATTCTCCAATAAAATACACTTCTCAACAATGTCCTCAATATACAGTGCACAATGGCATTAAAACAAAGTAAGCTATACAGCTCATCATTTCCATCACAGTGGAAGTCCATTAAATCAATTACCATGATGAACATAAAATAATATGAATGTACAGACCATAACAGTTTTTATCAAATACTTTTATAAATGTATATTGTCTACTTAAATCACATCAGGTTATTATTTGCCAAAAGTTAGCAATGTAGTTAAGCTGTTTGATATACCACAGTTAACCCGCTTCACATCTGACTATTTTTATTAACGTTCAGAAAACATTCTCAGCTAAACTCTCATTGTGAACACATTTAACAAAATATACCAAGGTCAACAGCTTCAATATAACTTATGTGAAACCTCAGTAAAAATATACCAATCACGGAGCTTTTGTAAAGAAATTAAAACATAAGACTAATGGGGAGACGCCATCTTAGTTAAAGATTGTATGTGAAATGCTGTCGTAATCAGCAGAAACATTCAAAGTTTGTAACATCACTCAAAACGACTATTATTATTTTCACATTAATCGTATTCATGTCACATAAGCCTTAAAAGTCCTTAGTGATGTTTTATGATACACCTACCACAGCATCTGGAAGGCTAACCTGAGTGTTTTGTGTATCCAGTCCGGCTGGATTTTAGTTCATTAACTCTGTTCAGTCACAAAGACCTAGTCCCCGCCCAAGATGTTGCCCTCACTATTGCCCCAGTCTCTTCAGAATCAGAATTAGAATTCATTAATCTTCTAAAATTCTTTTTGTTACAGAGCACAATTCCAACTAAGGTAGGAACAATAAGAAGAAGAGCAATAAAGATGATCAATAAAGATTATCAGTAAGTCAAGAGGCTACAAATACCCAATGGGCAAAAAAAAGACAATAAAGTAAAGAATATAAAAAATATCAATTGCCGTTTGTCCTAAGTTGTATGACAACAATTTAACCACTTTAGACACCTTTACATGGTAAAGGACAGGTTATACAGGATCAGTTCTGAATAAATTGTGTCCAGTCACCATGTGACTTCTGCAGTCCAGAGTTCAGGAGTCTGATGCTGACAGGCAGGAATGATTTCCTGTGTCTCTCTGTGGTGCATCATGGGAGGAAGAAGGAGCTCCTGTAGCTGATCAGCAAGTTGTGGAGAGGGTAAGAGGGAAAGTCCAGTATAGTTCTTATTTTGGACAGCATCCTCCTCTCAGACACAGCTGTCAGAGGGTCC